>RYFJ01004051.1:0-104151 GCA_003991445.1 Oryza meyeriana var. granulata
TGGCTTATGTTGTTTTGTTGTGTTTTGGTACTGTGTTCTTGCTTTGATTTCTGTTTTATTTGTTCGTTTTTTGATTGGGGCCTGCTCTGTGAAAGCCAAGTGTCTTGCAAGATGCTTCAGGATATCGGCCTAATAGGCAGGGTTGAGTGGAATAGCCGATATTGATGTCCAAACAAGGCGCATGACGGGAGACAGGAAGATAATTGTTACTTCCAAACCGTCGCAGTCTGTTCCAGGAGATCGTTTATAAGCTGCTAAATATGTGCTACTTGATGAGGGAGTTGATATTATCGGACGTTTGGGGGTTCTGCTTAGATGCCTGGATTATCGGAAGAAGCCACAGTGTTATAGTGTGAAGTGCACGAGGGCATTTGTGAACTCATCAATCGGCTCACTTAAGATGAAGTGGTGTTGAGAAAGGTGGGTTATTTTTGGCCGACATTGCTGGAAAGATTTGCTTTAGGTATTAGTAAAGGATGTCCAAGATTGTCAGAAGTTTTGGAAAATACAGCGGCACCGGCCATTGGGTATGAATCCTATCACAAACCGTGGCCGTTAGAGATGGGGATTGATATGATCGGCCAGATTTTCCATCCATGAAGTAAGGACATAAGTTATATGATGGCAGCAACAGATTATTTCACCAGTGGGTAGAGCGATTCCTTTTGAAGAAGGTCATCCAAAGAAGCGATTGAATTTATCAAGACATATCATTATCGGTTTGGGATTCCTCAGACGATACACTATGATCAGGGTCTATTTTTGTTCTGATTGAGTTCAAAGGTTGTGCCAGTAGGGAATCAAGTTACTAATTCATCGCCTTATTATGCTCAAGCCAATGGGCAGCAGAAGCTTCAACAGAGTTTGATCAATTATATAGCGGGAAAATTTGAGAGCAAGCCACGGCGAACTGGCATTCATACATTAGCCGATGCACTACTGGGCTATCGGATGGCATGCCAGGGTCTACTCGGGGTACCGCCGTATCGTTGGTATATGGACATGAGGCGGTTTACTCATGGCGAAACTAGACGATCGGCTCTAGAAGACTTTCTTTGCAGAATCAATTGACGGCTGATTATTATACATTGATGGCAGATGAACTTGAAGATTTAGCTCAAATCGGTTAGAGCGCTTTGGAAAGAATCAGGAGAATACGCTAGGACAGCTCGGCATTACAACAAAAAGTGGTGAATAAGTCGATTGCCGAGGGGACCTTGTTGTGGAAGCGTGATTTTGCCGATCGAGGTCCAGAGATAATAAGTTACGGAAAAATGAGTCAGCCAATTTGGGAAGGCCTTGATCGGGATTATTCGCTGTGTGCCCCCCCCGCGGTAAGCATATATGTTAGAAGATCTTGACGGGACGGAGTTTGCTTAAGCACTTAATGGGAAATATGTCTCAAGAAATACTACCTAGCGTTTGGATCAATCTTAAATCGGTTAAGTATAGGCGATTTGTCTAAGCGAGTCAGGGAAAGCGATGTTTTTATAACATCGCCTAAAGAAGCCGTATCCATTGTATCGCCTTTGGATCAAAACAAGCGGAAAAATTATCAGGACTGAGAAAATTAAATAGCAGAGCCATCTGATATACATGACAGCAGAAGGGTGATTGGCATGTTCCGGAAAATCGTCAGTTATAAAGGTTTAAGGCTTACAAAACTTTCGGATAGTTGCGATTGCGCTGCAGACGGATCTTATCAATTTCATTGTGCCCGGATCATCGTTTTCATCAGAGCCTGGATGACTTTCAAGCGTTTTGCGCCGTATGGATGACTTTGGCGTACTGCTGCTGCGACGTGGCGTTCTTGATCTTGATGCTTGCGGCAGCCGAGATGAGGCTGGGATTCTGTGTTTTCAAGTCCTTGGCGAACTTTTTAAGTTCTGCCCAGAAATGGCTTCCTTATTCTTCGTTGATTAGCTTGGATTGAAGTATTTTGGGGGCAGCTGCTGAATTTTGTCATCCCCAAAAAGGGTTTTTTTTTCTTCTTGTCTATCTGGGCTGATAGCCGATCGGTTTCGGATGTCTTGGGCTATCTTCTGTTGGTTCAGCCGATCGGCTTAACGCTGTCTGAGCCTTGAAAGTTTAACCTATGAGACCTCCGGTATCTGCGGGGTCAATGCATCAACGAGCTCTTCGGGCAGTGATGTGTCGATGTCTGCAAATCTGTGCTCGGATTGGCGCCGCAGTCTTCTACCAGTGCATCGATTGGATTTTCCAGACCGACTGATGATGCTTGTTAAATTACTCGCGCCACATCGGGCTGAGAAGACGGTTGAGGCATGCATGGTGGCTGTTAGCTTCTCTACCTCTTTATATTGACCGCATGTCGAAGGAGAGACAAAAGTCGGTCAGGCTCAAATCGGTATCAGAAAGGCTGATTTAAGAGACTAGAAGCAAAGTACGAGCATGACAAGGTTACCTGAGAGGAAGGACGTCGGCAGATCGGGTACATCAGGCTTCGGGAGGATGGTGAGTTGTTCTTTAGAGGGCCCGATGTCAGCCGATGGAATAGGAAGCAGCTCTGCGTCGTGGCTGGAGGACTTTAGGTGCGGAAAGAGGGGGAGCTGGAGAAGTGATATCGTCGGCAACTTTGGAGGACTTCAGAAATGTTGAGGCTTCTGGAAGCCGGATGACCCCAAGCTGAAAAGATTTTGTAAATACTGGAGAGGGTGGATTAATGACGATGACAAAACGATTTGAGCGCATACCTGAGGGATGGAGCGAATGTGCTTGGGAGAAGGTGGCGGTGGTGGCAGGCAGCGACAATCGCAATCGGTCTTCTGTTCTTCAAAGAGGAGGCGATGCGCTAACTTCTTCCGTTTTTGCCAATCGGCGAGGCGCCTTTGAGAGCGAGCCGATGGAGCATGGAGCGTTGCGTCCTAAGTTCGGAGCGTGGCTGAGAGGGTTGGTACAGGAAAGAATCGGCCGACCGCTGTTGCTGTTGATGGGGGCGACGCCTGCGGCCTGCAAAGCAAGGTCAGGCGATGAGGTAGATATTTGAAGCTTGCAAGAGTATACCTCGTTTGTCAGATTCAACATAGTCGGCGTCCAGACGGAGCAATCCAATGGGCGCTAAGCAGAACAAGTGTTTTTTCCTTTCGACACCATCGGACAAGAGGCTTGGTGTTGGCAGTGCAGGTACACCTCGGGGTGCCAGCGCCTAGCAGGAGGGAGTTCTGGTCAGGACCGCAAGCCGATTCCATATTCCAGGGCGCTGCTGGACCGTGCCCCACGAGCCGTGGAGTGTGTCGCGTGTCGAAGAACAGGACCGATCGGAAGCTGGCCCAAGGGCCGAAGTGACGGGAGCTGGTTGATGGGTGGTAGAAATCATTACGATGGTTGGTGTCAGGCCTAGAGAAAAGCCGGTTGCAGCAAGGGCAAGGACGTGATGGGCCTGATAGGAATATGCTTTAGATGCATCACTCGTTCAGAGCTCATATGAGTGGATCACAAGTTGGGAAGGCATCTCGAATTGATTGATGCGTCCATTGTAAGCAAAACCAAAGAGTAGCATCCCTGTAAGCCATTAATAAAACCCTTGAACACGGACTAACTTCAGCAGGCGGATATCTTGCCGCCGGAAAGGGCCATGCAGCTCACCCCATAGAGATGCATCGCGGTTAGATGGGGTCTTATCGTTCTGTGGGTAATCAGCTGGGAAGGCTTGCTTGAGGAGGGAAGTTTCGTGGGATGGCCTGTGGAGTTGTAAAATTAAGCCCAACGGTACAACCACCAAAGGCCAACCATTGTGGCCGACGGGGCTGGCCGGCCGATAGCTTAGTGCCACCTGAGTGAAGCAGCTGGTAGTGGCGCAAGGAAGATAGTGCCCTTAACGAATTTGTTTTGCCTATCTGGCCAAGCACCTCTGCTAGCATTCATTATTGCGTCGTCGGCCGAGGGTATTGCGCCACCAAGAACTGAACCGTTTCCAACCAACAAGTTCAGAAAAGCGACGTGCTCCCGATCAATCAACCGGTTCAGTTCCATTTGTTGTGAAGCAGATATATACCTGGGACCAGCTACGCCGATGTTTTTTTGGAGCCGGTGGGCAGGCTGAACCGGAGTTTGAAGGCGCGTTGATTGTAGCTTGTCGTGTCCAGCAGGGAGCGATGTCACATCTAGCAGAGTGGGGTGTTCAATCGCCCATCGACCAAACGAAAGGCATTGAGGCATCAGACCAGAAGTACGAGGCCGAATGCGGCAGAGATTCATTCCTTTCCAATATCGGCAAGGAGAGGTTTGATGCAGTGGCGAATGTGAGATTCTTCCCAATAGATCTCTTTGCAGCTGATACGTCTGACTGTACCAGTCTCTCCATCGGGCAATCCGTGCTCGGCCAGGATTGAATGCTGTTGGTCAGTCACTATAACATGGCCCGAGGTTCTTTGAAGGGACTGCGTTGGGCTTTCGCATGATGAATCGTGCGGATTTGCTGCCCATGGGGCCATGATTAGAAAAGCAGGGGTAATCGGCGGCCGAATCAGGATCTGGGCTCATGAATGCTACAGTAGACAAGAACACGACGAGAGAACAGGTGAAGAACATGGCAAATCGGGTTCGTACAGATTGCAGATTGGGGAAAAATAACCGGGTGAGAAGATACCCTCAGGAATTGCAGATGCTGGTTGCCACGCGGAAATAGGAGAGGTTGCAGGGGTCGACGGACGGAGAGAGAGGTTGCAGTATGTCGGTCTAGATTCGCTAGAGCTTGGAGGATGTGGAAGATGAAGCGGTGTTGGTGCTCTGGTGATGTGAAAATATAAAAAAGAGGGCAAGAAGACGAAGCGTTTTATAAAGGTATGACAGCCGCAGCGGGAATTGAGGCCGTTGGCACTGTTTCAAACATTTATGGCAAGTGGCTATCTTGGGCCGCCTCGGTATAGGAGAAATCTAGAGGCCCAAAGTTGGAAGAATTTCGGGATCCTACAGAAGAACTCCGAAATTGGGGACATGTGTTAAACGGCCAAAATTTGGTAAGGACCTGTATTCAGATTCGGTCAAAGGACGGTTGCAGTCGGATAATGGAAACTTGATCCAAGAAGCAGACCGAGTCTGAGAAGGAGCCGTGAAGACCGCGCGTGGCAGTTAATTACTATAGTTATTAGGAAAAGGTTTATCTCTTTTAGGAAACCTGACCTCGTGTCGGTCAGGTCTCGTTAGCGTTTTCTGTTATAGATAGGAAATCATATATCGTGTCCTATAAGGGACTCATGTAACTCGGGGTATATATACGTATGCCGGGGACCTTGTAAATCATCACGATCAATACAAATTCGGCCGCATCGCCACCCCTTCGACGGGATTCCTGCTTCTCGAGCCGGGCTGCATCGGTTAGGTCCGAAACTCCTGCGAGAGGGTAAGTCTCGTCACACCGACTACCAATCGGCTAGGACTTCCTCGGTTAGGGTCCGATATTCTAGCTGGTTTATGGTAGTCGGCTTACCACGATATATTATTTTATCTGATGGCTGCATCAGTTTCAGTTTGATCTTCATAGATTGATTAGGTATATCACATCACGCGTGCACAGACTGTATCCGACTTACTGGGAGCGATTTATCATCAGTTCGTGCTGCATCGGTTTAGGTCCGACCTACTGACTGCTAGTGATAAGTCGATCCTGCTGGGCCGATGCGTTGTGTGGTAGGCGTTTATCGTGCATAGCCGGTAACGTTTATCTTCATCACGACGCATTATATCTATCGGCTCATTGAGCGGCATTGTTATCATTGTCGGTCTGTGCTGCACGGTTAGGTTCGCATCTACTAGACTGACGTAATAGCTTTTACTCTTAATATGCCCGATGGTGTTGTGCAATGGTGTTATCGGAGTGCTTAGCCGATAAGTTTACCTGTTAAAGCCGACTAACATTTATTCATTGTTTTATCCTGTACTCGCTTTGTTAAGCAATCGGCTAGTTTACCAATTATTTATCATTTACGTTATTGCATATTTTATTATATGTTCTTGCCTGTATTATTGTCGCAATCGGCTAAGGGCTAGCCGATGGGTTTATTCTGTCGATCCAAGCACAAGTAAACAAGCAGGTTCCGGGCACTGACCCCAGGTAAAGGGCCCGGCATGAGCCCGGGTAAGACCAATGTATATGGGCCGGATAGACGGACGAAAGATCTTGGGAGCAAGGGCCCGTGTGCTGGCATACCTTCACAACCAACACCAGTAACACTAGATCATATCAGCTAGATTTGTTTGATTTATTTATGTATTATACTTTGTTTACTTTATCTAGCTTATAGCCGGTTTTCGAATAATCCCTTCGATGATCGGCTAGCATGACATTTGTTTATTATTACATTATTGTTCTTGCCGTCATCGGACTAAAGCCGATGTGTAAGTGCTACAGTGTGCATCGGCCATCGGCTGATGAGACGAGTCTAGATCGGCTTCCAGCCGATTGGCTCATTGATCTAACATTTTCCTCCTTGTCAATTACAGGGTCAAATTGACTGGCACGCCTACGAACCTCAAACTTTAGGACCTGCACTGGAGTGAAGCAAATCTCCCAGGCCTTCGCGTGTCACCCAGACGCCGAACCGGGACCCAGCGATTTTCGGCGTCAACAGCAGGGCAGAGGGAATGGGTCTTTGGGGCAAGCCTTATTGAGGTCGGTGTAGTCTATGCACATGCGTAGCTTCCCGTTGGACTTGGGGACAATGACTGGGTTGGCCAGCCACTCAGGGTGGACGACCTCGCGGATGAAGCCGGCTGCAAGAAGCTTGTTGATCTCCTCGCGGATGAAGGCTTGGTGCTGCGGGGCTTGCCGTCGCACCTTTTGCCGCACCGGGCGCGAGCCCGCACGGACGGCCAAGCGATGCTCAATCACCCCCCTGGGGACCCCGAGCATGTCCGACGGTCGCCAGGCAAAAATGTCGGAGTTTGCCCAAAGGAAGGCGATGAGCGTGCTTTCCTATTTGTCGTCCAGTGAACCGCCAATTTTGACGGTTCGGGACAGGTCATCACCGAGGACGACCTCCTTGATGAGCTCTGCGTTGCTGGCGACGATGCGCGGCTTGGGGGCACGGGGGAGCGAGGGCCCCGCACCACCCGCCGAATCGGGAACTACTGGGGCGATGTCGGCCGCGCGCTGCTCGGCGCACGAGAGGGCGGCCTTCACATCCCCGAGAACTGTGATCGGGCCCACGGGGCCCAGGAGCTTCATGGTCAGGTACGCATAGTGTGTAACCGCCATGAATCTCACCAACGCGGGGCGCCCGAGAACCACGTTGTATGGAAGGTTGCACTCGGCGACGTTGAAGACGATGCGCTCAGTGCGGAAGTTGCCCCGGTCACCGAAGGTGACGGGCAACGAGACCTGGCTGAGGGGCCAAGTGAGGCCCTTCATAATCCCAATAATAGGCAACGAGGGCGCGAGATTCGTCCCCAGGGCCTTGATCTTCTCGAAAACCTCGGGGGAGAGGATGTTGAGGGCGGCGCCCCCGTCGACGAGGACGCGGCCCACCTTGACATTGCATATGGTGGGGGAAACAGCCAGGGCGAGCTACCCCTCCCCGGGTACCCGGGCCTGATGGTCCTCGGGGCCGAAGGTGATCGGGGTGTCTGACCACTTCAGCCTCCGGGCCACCGCTGGGCTCGGGGCCACGGCCAGCAACTCGCGCTTCATGGCCTTGAAGCCACGGCGCGAGGAGTGGGCGTGCGCCCCGCCATCGAGGGTGGCGAGGGCGTTCTCGGGTTCTTGGAACTCAAGAGGTCGCTCTAGATCGGGAGCGGGCTTGGCCTATTGCCGCTCCTGCTGGAACTTCTTGACGCGCTCGGCCAAGCTCTGGACGGCGCGGCACTCCGTAAGGTCGTGCCGGTTCGTCTCGTGGACGGTGCACCACTTTCGGCCCGCTGCTGGCGGCAGCGGCGCACGTGCAACCTTTTGCCGCTTGGCGCCGTTATCGTCCCCGCGGGCAATGTCGCCCCGGGGGTTGCCTGTAGCAGCCAAGGCGAAGTTCTCGGCGACCTCCTTGTCCTTCTGGCGCTTCCTCCTGTTCCGTCATGATGCGGAACATGAGGGCTCGCCGTCCTCTCCAGGGCCCTGGTCAGGGGCCTCGGGGCGTGGGTTGTTCCACGCTTGGGCCTCCTCCTTGCGGGCGCAGAGGTCGGCGAGGCTAAACAGCTGGGCCATGGTCTGGATGTCGCAGGTGCCCAGCTTCTCGAGCATGCGCTTGTCACGCACGCCCGAGCGAAACGTGTGAATAACCGCGTGGTGAGCGATGTGGGGGATGGTGTTGCGGACTTGGCTGAAGCGCTACAGAAAACGCCTCAGCAAGTAGTCCCTGTCCTGACGTAGGGCGTGGAGATCCGCGTCGGTCCCAGGCGTGGAAAGTGCCCTAGAAAGTTCGCACACGAACTGGTGGCAGAGGTTCTCCCTTGAGTAGATCGAACTCTCGGGGAGGTTCATCATCCAGGAGCGAGCCTGGGCCTTAAGGGCGACGGGGAAGTAGTTCGCCATTACCTTCTCATCGCCGCCGGCCGCCTGGATGGCGGTGGTGTAGATCTGCAGGTACTCTGTGGGGTCGATGGAGCCGTCATATTTCTTCGGTAGGCTGGGCCGGAACTTGGCCGGCAAGCGCACCCGTCAGAGGTCTGGGGAGAGCGCTAGGCAACCCGAGCCGTACTGAGCAGGCTCGGGCGACGCACAATGGTTTCCCGCTAGGGGATTAGAGCTGGAGACCTAGGCCTCGGGATGCCCGACGACGTTCGCGCGCCGTTCGCACTGTCGCTCCAATGTGACCCGGGCGTCCTCATGAGTCCGCATCCGGTTTAGCCGGTCATGGAGGTCGCTAGGGCCATTCTTGGTCGGGGGCGTGGCGCAAGGCGCCGCGCTCTGGGCTTGGTTCTGCTTCGGGGCGGGGGGCTGGCCCGCGCTAGATGCCGCGCGGTCGGCGCTCCCGGCCCCTGCACGGCTATCGGCGGCTACCCGATGATGGGCCGCGCCTACTAGGTCGGCGACTTTGTTGAGCCACCGCCGCTTCCAGCCTCCGCCCCCGGTAAATGCCGGGGGGTGGCGCAGGGGGGCTCCCTGTGGCAACACTGACTAGAAGTTGAGATGGCGGCGCGTCGTGGAGCGGCGCGTCCGTTTGCGCCTTATGGATGAGGCCACGGCAGACCCAGCGGGGCACTTGCCGGCTCCCTCCGCAAGGGAAGGGGCCGAGGCCGCACTGTCACAGCCCTAAATCTAAATTAAGGTAATTAGTGTTAAGCCCTAGCTAATCCTTGCTTTGTGCTAGTTGTCACTTCCCAAGTTCTATATATCTAAAAATCCTACAAAAATTCCTAAATATGTCAGGTGATGTGAGTAAGCCCCTGTAAATTTTACATAATTTTATCCCTTCAATAAATACTTCAACCAAGTCCCTCAACTCAGCAAAGCTAGGATGCTAGCTGAAATAAATTGGGTTATTTCTGAAATTCACCAGATGAAAATGAGGACTAATTAGACAGAGCCCTTTTGCCAAAGTGTGTGCCAACATGAACCCCATCACTAGTAATTTTGGCTCAATTTAATTCCCAAGGAAGTCACATGAAATAATAGGAGCAAAGCCCTAGGGACATGAATCAAGCTGCAGAAAAACTGGATCAGTGACCCCACTTTGCAAATTCGCCAAAAATAAACCAGATCACTTCTAACCACGAAATTCAGTCAACAGTTTGAACACATCTTTCTCTACCTCTAGTAATTTTCCCATGAATTATGCTCCTCATTAACCTAGTGAAACAGTAATGCAAAAACTGCCTGCTTGACAGCTAGCAAGACTTAGTTTCTGGAGATTTCTTCTCTCTCAAGTCACTGACCAGTGGGACCCACAAGACCTGGCCCACTTGTCAGCCATAGCACAGCATGTGACAGTGTGTTTCACCAGGAAATTCACCCATACTCCTCCACTCCTCCTAGACCATCACTCCTTGGACCCACAAGCCATAGTGTAAGTCTAGCTAAAAATGTGTAGAACATTATTTCCTGACATGTGGGACCCACCCAGGGACACTGTGCAATGGGAGCAACTCAGCACTGCATGGCACAGGTGTCGCTGCCTTCTTCTCCTTCTCCCTCACAGCTCACAGGGACACTGAGATAAGCACTGGTCTGGGAAACCTCGACCATCTCGACCGTTTCACTCCAAAATTCACCAGAGAACTCCTCTCCTCATCCTCTCCACGTTTCCACCGGAGAAACCCACGGTATCCCCAAAGATCACCGGAGACAGAGCCATCCTCCCTGCCGTCGAAGATGTTCGATCGAGTTTGAGCTAGCGCCGGTGAGTTCCATCCTTTGTCAACCCCAGGAACGTGATCTACACATTGTAATCATTCCATTTTCACACTTTACAGCCCTAGGATCACCGGTCGAAGCCGCCGTGTTCCGCTTTCTGCTCTGCAGCGCCGCCACCAGCGTCATCTCGCCGTTCCAGCCACCTCGAAGCGAGTCTGACCGAGCCACTGCGCCAATGTCGTCGCCTCACCTCTGGAAGTTAGCTAGCCGAAGGAATTGAGTTATGATGCCGTGAAGCTAGAGATCGGCCTCCGTCTTCCCCAACTCCGGTCATCGCTCCACTGCGGCCGTTCCTGTCGATTCGGTGAGCAAATTGTCGATTCCTTGCACGTAGAGTGACCTCAAGCTGTCCTTGACCTTGTGTGCATGACATCTTGGTAATCCATGGGCTAGATCGAGCTACCGACGGTAAAACCGAAGCTACCTCGTGCCGCCGAAAGACATCACAGTCGCTGCACTTCATCCAAGCTTCCCAGTCTCGACAAGCCGCACGGTGAGCTTCCTAGAGTCCACTAATATCTCCTGCATGCACTGGTTTGCCCAGAACCCGGCCATAGCTCGGTTTGCCCGAACGTCCCGAAAGCCTCTACCGCTAGAACTCGCCGCCGGCGAGATTTCGGTCACCCGAGGTGTCAAGAAGACCACCCTTAGCTTTGCCATGAACTCCTCTATCTTTTCTCTTTGGGGCCCGACTACAACCGACGCCACCATCGCCGTCGCCGCCGCCGAGAAGCCCGAACTGCTTGCACCTCCTCTGTTTCGCCACGCCGGACCATCCACTCCTAGTCCGGACGGTCCGTTCCTTTGTCCCAGTCTGCGCCTACTCTGTTTGTCTCTATGCCGCGCTAACCCCACCTGTAAGAGAGAAAGAGAGGAAAAGAAAAGAAGAGAAATGTTAAACTAAATTGTTTCTCCAACAAAAAGATAGCTAAACTTTGAAAATCAATATCTAATTCATTTTAACTCCAAATTTGATGGAACAAAATTTGTGGGGATCACCAAATTATGCACTTTAATTCTGTGGAATAAAATCTGGAGAAACCAAAGCCTAAAATTTCTCAAAAATAATAATTATCATGAAGTATATGAACTTTATATGAATTCTGTTTACTTTAAATTAAGGTTTGGTAAAAACCAGAAATGGTTGACCTTTCATGCAGTAAACTGACATTTAGTTATACTTACATAAATGATACTTTGTCTATATAAATCATACACTAGGATTTAAATGATATAAAAAAAGGAAAAGATTAATATATTCCTAGATTTCCAAGGTGCATAAAAGTTTCATTCCTTTTTCAAAAATAACTTGGACTTAGGATCAGTAAGCTCCTCTTATCATGTTTGTCACTTTTGTAAAGTATCTTATAAAACTTTTGTATATGTCTTGTACACAAAAATGTATTTCTATAACCATTAATATATAGGGACTCCAAAATTCATAATAAAATGTCTATAAATCCAAATTGAGTAAACACAATTTTGTTAAAACCATTAGGTTATGTTATTTTATATAAAAATACATGCCTTTATGAAATCTTAATAGAAAATGTCAGTTAACTATAATAACTTAAGGTTACAATATAAATAATTACGAAACAGCCATTTTCAGCCTTCCTACCTTGTTATTTTTGTATCTCACAAACCAGAGATGCAAATGACTTGGTTCTTTTTCCTAAAATCTTATTAGGACATGCCCTACCTTCTGTAATTATCCCATAATTAATTGATCATGTGGCATAGACATGTTTAATTGCTTCTTATTTGTATATTGCTTCTTATCGATAGATTCTGAGGATACGGAGTACGTGGAGACTAACCCAGGAGTTGAGAGTGACCCATCGCTGCATCAAGGCAAGCATCTAAGCATATTGAACCTATGTTTTCAATAAAATGATTTGTTTGCAAAAACAATATCTATATGCATGCTTCAGTCTATTTAAAATGGGAAAAACGGGTAGAGTCAATAATACCCAATTGTATGCATTTCCATTCCTTGGTTATTGATGCCATGTTTATACATTGTCACCCCCGGTTAAGAACTTTGGAATACTCTTATTTTTATCGAATGCTTAGCCATGCTTATTTTTAGACTTAGAAGAATCCGATAGATGGAACTATCGGTTCAAAACTAGTTTAATGCGAATAGATGGGTTAAAATCTGAAAAGAATAACTTCTAATAATAATTGAGAATATATTTGACTTGGACGGATGATAGGGTGATGAAGGGATGGTGTTTCCCCGATGCACGTAGCTCCGTCTGAGTCGTTAAGGACCGAGCAGGTTGACATCTATTCAAGCACCCTACGTACTTCCACACGCCGGTATGGGACGGCTTAACTCAGTAGCACGGGAGGCTGTGACCATCTACGCCTGTCCGTCAGTCGTGAGGAGAGAGTTCCGTTGGAGGACCTCGAGCGCGCCTGGCTGTGGCCTGTGGCGCCTCCCGACTAGGTGGAAGGCCACCATGTGCATAAGGCACCCGATCCCAGGATCAGTAGTCGGGTACGCACAACAATGATACAACACAGAGCTACAATAATACATAAACAGAGTACTTACATATATGTACAAGGAGATCCATCCAGGACAGACCCGGAATGGGCAAAAATAATCAACAGGTAAACTAACGAAACAGCAGAAACAGGGCGGAAGCTGGGCAAAAACTACTCCACAGGCTCGGTTGGGAACTAGGCTCGAAACCTTCAGAAGTCTTCGTAGTCGGCCTGGTCTTGGAGGAACTCGGCAGCAGTCGGATCTTCGTCTTCTTCTCCAAAACCTACTATACATATATATGAACAAGGTGAGTACTTTCGTACTCAGCAAGCCGGAAATGATGCCATGTCGGTCAGACAGAAAGGCTAAAGGTTCATTTGCGAAAATTTGCCTTAAGAAACTCTTTTCTTTGCAAACACTAGTGAGCTTAAATTTTTGTTGTCGGACAGAGGCTCACGCCCCTATCCATTCCGCAAGTTGCTTTTCAACAACTCGCCACTTAATGAATCAAGCATAAACATATATGTTCTTATCATCTTTTGCTTCGTATTTGCTGGTCCTGTACTTCCCGAGTAGCTACAACCACTCGTTGACCCTGAGACTCGGCTACAACCAAATCTCAGCTGTGGCACTTGATGCCCGCTACACTGGCTACAACCAGCTAGCTAGTCGGCCGCCCTGGCTACAACCCGGGGGCTCATCATCGCTGCCCTGGCTACAACCCGAGAGCATGATCATGGCACTAAATGCCCGCTAGGCTGGCTACAACCAGCTAGCTAAAGTGGCTTCCCTGGCTACAACCCGGGAGCACAACTTGATCAACTTGTTGCCCTGGCTACAACCCGGGAGCTTGATCAATCCGTCTTCTGGCTACAACCCGAAGACATCAGTACAACTGCCGCCCTGGCTACAACCCGGGGGCTTAAGTTTGCTGCCCTGGCTACAACCCGGGAGCATGATCTTCATCCTGTTTACTTTTCATACACTTGTTTATGGTGCTTAACACCCCGGATCACACAGATCCGTTTCTGGCCACACAGGCCTTCCGTTTGCTTACTCGGCAAACTCTGGTCACGGTTCCCTTTCCATCAAACACTTTCACAAATCACTGGCAAGCAAATCTACGCTATGGGAATCACCTTGCATCGCCCTTAACCGTGGGCACGGCTGTTCGAACAGTTCTGCTAAACTCTGCAGAGGGTGTGCGCTTTACCCATCCGACACGAAAATTACACCGAGTACTGGCCTGTACCCAGAAATTCGTGACAAGGCCATTTCCAAAGCCAGTCTAGAGTCATCCAATGCCAGCCGAAAGATCCACACAGGATTCAGTGGTCGGCACTGAACTTCCCTAAACCTACTATTTACTCGGCCAGGGGCATCCCATAATACCCGTCTGGTCGCACTGTAAGATGCTCGGATGGAATTCCCAAAGGAAACGGTCCTTAATGATGATACATAGCCAAGCCACACAGGCACTGTCTCTGTATATCAAGATTTTCACAACTTTATTTGTTTCACAAACACGCCGATACACGGAGTACTGGGTTTTTCAATCAGTTTGGTAAAACCCAATGTTTTTCCCAACGACAAACAACGTTGCAGAGCTAAGCCATTCTACTCGGCATCGTATCCTCAGATAGGATGCTAGCGTGCCATTTATGGGGCTCTTCAAGGGTGAAATATAACAACATCCTACCAAATAAGTGTTACTACTGGGTAGGTCCATCGGTTGCGCTTGCAAACCGAGGCCAACAGTTTAAAAAGGTGTAAACTAAGCATGCATAATATTTTCCAAACAACATAGTTTTGCATATATGGGAAACAATATGATCAAAGAGGCTTGCCTTGTTCCAAGGAGGGGTCTTCTTCGGCGAAGGCGGCTTCTGGATCGTCCACCGGTTCAGGCTCTGAACAAGCAGAAGGAAACACTGATAAGCAGGAGAAGTAAAACACCAAGAAAAAGATCAAGAAGTAGTCGGCTGCAGGAAAGGGGCAGTCGGCTGAACCAGGTTTGCAATCCGGCGACAGAGCTCCAAACTTGAGAGGAGAACAAGAACTCAGCAGAGCTGGAGCTGGCCGGTTTGCAAAACAAAGGAAGAAGGAGCATGGATGGCTCAATATATAGCCGGCGTGCAAGAGTGAGGCACGGTGGAGTTGGGCAACGGGTAGGGAGAAAAAGTCAAGGTGAACTGACAAAGGATTTGACAGGGAGTGACCTTGGAGTCCAACTGGTCAGGGGAGTTGGCAGGCACTGCAGCTGCGATGAGACATTAAGGTCAAGGCTAGGACAGGTTGGAGAAATCTCACTGACAGGGCTTCGGACTGACCACTGGTCCAAGCGATGCAGCAGGTTATTGTCCAACAGTCCAAGCGGTGCTGCGGACAGGTGAAGACTGGTTCTTTTCCACTCCGGTAGTCGGCGTCCAACGGGCGGGTGCAACTCGGGGGACAAGGAAACAACAGGTCTCAACAAGGTAGTCGGCCACTTCACAGTGCTTACTCGGCAGCAAGGAGGTCCGAGTAAAACAAAGGAAAGGGCAGGATACAAGGACTGAGTAGCAATCTACTCGGCTCAAGGGAGAAGGTAGTCGGCTAGCCGGGGAGAAAAACTGAGGCACAGCTGACAGGATAGGAGGGGAGCTCGGGAAAACGAAGACTAGCGGAAAAGGAAAACGGGTCGTTACAAACCTCCCCCACTTAACAGAATCTCGTCCCGAGATTCCGCTACTCGGCGAAGAGCTCCGGGTACTCAGCTTGAAGGCGATCTTCTCGTTCCCATGTAGCTTCATCCTCCGAATGGTTACTCCATTGCACCCTGCAGAATCTGATTGTCTCTCGTCTGGTACGTCTGTCCCTTGTCTCCAAAATCCGAATAGGGCGTTCCTTGTAGGTAAGGTTGCGTTGTACGTCGATCTCTTTCAACGGAACTTGCTCTTCTGGGATGCGAAGACATTTCTTCAACTGGGACACATGGAACACGTCGTGGACGTCGGAGAGTTCTTCGGGTAACCTCAGTTGATACGCCACTACTCCGCGTCTGTCGACGATAGGGTAAGGTCCGATATAGCGAGGCGCTAGCTTTCCACCCATTCCAAATCTCTTTGTTCCTCGTAGGGGTGATACTCGGAGATACACATGGTCTCCTATCTGAAACTCGAGCTCTCGTCTCCGATTATCTGCATAGTTTTCTGCCGGGTTTGGGCTGTCTTCAAGCGCTCTCGGATAACCTTAATCGCTCTTCTGCTCTTTCAAAATGTCTGGTCAAAAACCATCTTTCTCCTACGTCTGTCCAACAGAGTGGGGTTCTACACTTGCGTCCATATAGAGCTTCATTGGGGGCCATCTGGATACTGGCTTGATAGCTGTTATTGTAGGAGAACTCGGCATAAGGCAGACAGAGATCCCAGGTTCCTTCAAAATCCAGGGCACATGCTCTTAGCATATCTTCCACGATCTGGTTGACTCTCTCGGTTTGTCCATCCGTCTGGGGGTGATATGCGGTACTGAAGTTCAGGTTAGTGCCCATGGTCTCATGCAACTTTTGCCAAAAGTGGGAGGTGAACTGAGCTCCTCGGTCAGATACTATCTTCTTTGGGACTCCATGTTGGCAGATAACCTTGGTCAGATACAGCTCGGCTAGCTTCTTGGCGGGTAGGTTGTCTTGACGGGGATAAGTGGGCGACCTTGGTCAGTCGATCCACTATTACCAGATGGAATCATGTCCTGCCGGGGTCTTAGGTAATCCAACGATGAAATCCATTCCTATTTCTTCCCATTTCCACTCGGGTATCCTTAAGGGCTGAAGCAATCCTGCTGGCTTTGATGCTCTGCTTTAACCCTTTGGCAAATGTCACAAACTACGACATACTCGGCAATATCTCGCTTCATTCCAGGCCACCAGTAATGATCCTTAATATCCTTGTACATCTTGGTACTTCCTGGGTGGATGGAATAAGCGGACTCATGGGCTTCTCTCAAGATCAAGTCTTGGATTTCCTTTCTGTCGGGCACGCAAATGCGTTTCCCAAACCAAACAGTTCCTTTGCTGTCGATGGAGAACTCGGGGGCTTTCCCTGGGTCATGCTTTCCTTTAGAGATACAATCTTTTCATCTACTTCTTGAGCTTCTCTGATCCGGTCCTCAAGGTAGGCTGAATCAGCAAAGTCGCCAGCGTTCCTGGCTTGACCATATTTATCCTTAGCTTTTCCAGTTCTCGACTTAGCTCGGGTTAAGGGCGGGTCAAGATGGCATTACAATGGACTTTCCGACTGAGGGCATCGGCAACAACATTTGCCTTGCCGGGTGGTAATGTATTCCAGGTGTAATCCTTAATCAACTCAAGCCATCTTTTTGTCTGAGATTAAGCTCGGTCTGAGTGAAGATATACTTCAGGCTTTGATGGTCAGGTGTATCTTCACACCGATTTCCGACTAGGTAATGTCGCCATATCTTCAAGGCATGCACTACTGCTGACAACTCTAGGTCATGGGTCGGGTAGTTCAGCTTTATGGGGTCTTAACTGTTTGAGGCATACGCAACCACTCTTCCTTCCTGCATAAGCAACACAGCCTATGCCTAGTCGGGATGCATGCACAGTATACCTCAAGTCTTTCTGATATCCGGAAGGATCAACACAGGTGGGGTAGTCAGCCTTTTCCTTAACTCCATGAAACTTTTCTCACAGGCGTCACTCCCATTCAAACTTCTTTTCCTTCTTTAGCAATTTCTGTCATGGGTTTGGCAATCTTGAAATCCTTCGATGAATCTCGATAATAACCAGCCAAACCTAGGAAACTTCTCATTCCGTGACCGTAGTCGGGGATTTCCAAGAAGCACGTCTCTCACTTTCCCCGGGTCTACTTCTACTCCTTGGGCAGTGACCACATGCCCTAGAAAAGCAACTCGGTCTAGCCAAAACTCACACTTCGAGTACTTGGCAAACAACTGGTGCTCTCTTAACTTTCCTAGAACCATTCTCAAGTGTCCAACATGTTCTTGCTCGTCCTTGGAGAAGATTAGGATATCATCCATAAATACCACGACAAACTTATCGAGATATTCCATGAATACCTTATTCATAAGACTCATGAAGAAAGCTGGAGCATTAGTGAGTCCGAAGGACATCACCGTATACTCATATAATCCATATCGGGTCAGGAAAGCTGTCTTGGGTATATCCTCAGGCCTGATCTTCAACTGGTGGTATCCTGATCTCAAGTCAACTTAGAGAAAACTTTAGCTCCTTGCAGCTGGTCGAACAGGTCGTAATCCTTGGTAAAGGATACTTATTCTTGATGGTTACTCCATTCAGTGCGCGATAATCAACGCACATCCTCTTGGTCTTATCCTTCTTTTCCACTAGGAGCACTGGAGCTCCCCAAGGTGATGTGCTAGGTCGCACAAAAACCTAGGCTCTCAAGTTCTTCTATCTGCTCTTTCACTTCGCTAACTCTTTAGCCGCCATATCTATAGGGCCTCTTGGATATGGGTGCTGTGCCGGGTAGCAACTCTATAGAGAATTCAATCTCTCTATCAGGGGGCATTCCGGGTAGACTGTCTGGGAAGACATCAGGGTACTCATTGATCACCGGCACTCCTTCCAAAGGGACTATACTTGCACCGAGCTCAGGAGGGGTCGGTTCTTGGGGTTTCCAAGGAGAGGCAAACTTTAACTTCTTGTCCAAAGGGCACTGCAGGGTTATGGTGCTGGTTGCACAGTCTATTCGGTCCTTTGTGCTTAGCTAACCAGTCCATGCCTAGAATCAAATCCAAGCCTTGCGATTCCAGGACAATGGGGTTGGCTGAGAAACTAACTCCTTTAATTACCAAGGTAACTCCAGGGCAAGATTGGTCTGACCTAAACTCCTTACCAGGGGAGTGTATGACCATAGGTATCCTAAGACCTTGAACATCCCAACCATACTTATCCACAAAAGATTGAGAAATAAAGGAATGCGATGCTCCGGAATCAAACAGAACAACTGCAGGTACGGAGTTGACAAGAAACGTACCCATTACCACATCTGAAGCTCTCGGGCTGTCTCCGACTGGATATGATTGACTCGGCACGTCCAAGGGCCGGAGGGGCACGGGAGGCAGATCCATTAGCCATGTGTAGTCGGCTGTCTCGACTGAACACAGGGGCTCTTGAAGCGCTGGCGTTGGGCGTCCAGGGACTGCAGGGTTTGCTTCAGGGGGCAGTGTCGGGCGAAGTGACCCAACTCGTTGCAGTTGTAGCATCGGCTCCTGGGGCACTCGGATATACTCCTCTGCTGAAGGCCGGCTGGGGTAGGGCGACTTGCACCGGTATTGCACTGAGGGGTCGGGACTGAACAGAAGAAGCGGGCGAGAAACAGATGGGCGAAACACCCGCTCTTGGAACTGGATGGGGCAACTGACGGGAAGGACTGGGGAGATAGGGCCTGGTACTCGGACCACTACGAGACTGCATCTGGGAGGCCTTGCGCTTGCGAAAAACTTCGATCTCTTCCTCGCGTCTTCAACTACTAGGGCTCTGTTGACCATGTGCTGGAAAGTAGGGAAGTCATGGGCAATAAGCTGGATCTTCATTGCCACATTCATCCCTTTCAGAAACCTTCTGATTTTCTTCTTGTCCGTGTTCACGTCCTCGGGTGCATAGCGAGCTAGATGGTTGAACCTGCTCAGGTACTCGCTGATGCTGGAATGTCCCTGCTTGAGGTTGTTGAATTCTTCTCTCTTAATGTCTATTACTCCTTCTGGGACATGTGCAGCTCTGAAGGCTTCAACAAACTCGGGCCAGGCGATGTTGGAGGCATCTTGATGGGCAGCACAGTAATTCTCCCACCAATCGGCTGCTGGTCCATGCAGTTGGTGTGCAGCAAACTGGGTTTTCTCCACAGGTGTGCACTGTACCAGGTTCAATTTTCTGTCCATATCCTTCAGCCAGTCGTCAGCCTCTACTGGCTCAGCAGTCTGAGAGAACTCGGCTGGACGGGACCTCATGAAGTCGGCGAGCTTGGAGCGTCCATGAGCTTGTGCTGGTGGAGCTTGATGGAGAAGAGGCTGCATTGCGGCCAGATTCTGAGCAATGCCTTGCAAGATCTGGGTCTGGATGGCCATAAGCTGCTGGGGGTCTGCTGGAAGGTGAGGAGGTTGAGGCAATCCTCCCAGATTTGCTGTTGCAGCGTCGAAGGTACCAAGGCCGGCTGCACGGCCACTTCCTGACGTCCGATCGTGGATCTGCTCCACTTCTTGTTCCTCCGCGGCAGTAAGCAGGTTGTTGCGGACTGGACCTTGGTCTTCAAAACCCAAGCGGGCCGGGGTACGGACGGCACGGCGCTGACGTTCTGCCATCTGGTCCTAGAAAAGGGCAACCAAAGGAAGAGGGGCTCAGCAAGGATATCGGCAACCAAACCGATGGAACAGATGAAGGAGCAACAAGATTAGCAAGATGGATTCAAGCAGCAGAACAAGGAATATACTCGGGAACCCAGCCTCAACGAAAAGATGACAGATGGGGCACTGGAACCTAAGAGCTTACGCAGGAACCCAAGGTAGGGAGATAGTCAAGAGTTTAGAAACTTTTCCAACATTCTACAAAGCAGAGAGAGGTACCCAAACAAGTCCTAGTCTTTTTGCAAATAGTATAGTTTTCAAAATAAGATCCTCAACGACATCTACACGGGTGGGGTTTCGTTCCTAGGGCCAACCTTTTGCTCTGATACCACCGCTGTGGCGCCTCCCGACTAGGTGGAAGGCCACCATGTGCATAAGGCACCCGATCCCAGGATCAGTAGTCGGGTACGCACAACAATGATACAACAGAGTACAATAATATACATAAACAGAGTACTTACATATATGTACAAGGAGATCCATCCAGGACAGACCCGGAATGGGCAAAAATAATCAACAGGTAAATAACGAAACAGCAGAAACAGGGCGGAAGCTGGGCAAAACTACTCCACAGGCTCGGTTGGGAACTAGGCTCGAAACCTTCAGAAGTCTTCGTAGTCGGCCTGGTCTTGGAGGAACTCGGCAGCAGTCGGATCTTCGTCTTCTTCTCCAAAACCTACTATACATATATATGAACAAGGTGAGTACTTTCGTATCAGCAAGCGCGGAATGATGCCATGTCGGTCAGACAGAAAGGCTAAAGGTTCATTTGCGAAAAATTTGCCTTAAGAAACTCTTTTCTTTGCAAACACTAGTGAGCTTAAATTTTTGTTGTCGGATAGAGGCTCACGCCCTATCCATTCCGCAAGTTTGCTTTTCAACAACTCGCCACTTAATGAATCAAGCTAAACATATATGTTCTTATCATCTTTTGCTTCGTATTTGCTGGTCCTGTACTTCCCGAGTAGCTACAACCACTCGTTGACCTGAGACTCGCTACAACCAAATCTCAGCTGTGGCACTTGATGCCCGCTACACTGGCTACAAACCAGCTAGCTAGTCGGCCGCCCTGGCTACAACCGGGGGCTCATCATCGCTGCCCTGGCTACAACCGGGAGCATGATCATGGCACTAAATGCCCGCTAGGCTGGCTACAACAGCTAGCTAAAGTGGCTTCCCTGGCTACAACCCGGGAGCACAACTTGATCAACTTGCTGCCCTGGCTACAACCCGGGAGCTTGATCAATCCGTCTTCTGGCTACAACCGAAGACATCAGTACAACTGCCGCCCTGGCTACAACCCGGGGGCTTAAGTTTGCTGCCCTGGCTACAACCCGGGAGCATGATCTTCATCCTGTTTACTTTTCATACACTTGTTTATGGTGCTTAACACCCCGGATCACACAGATCCGTTTCTGGCCACACAGGCCTTCCGTTTGCTTACTCGGCAAACTCTGGTCACGGTTCCCCTTTCCATCAAACACTTTCACAAATCACTGGCAAGCAATATCTACGCTATGGGAATCACCTTGCATCGCCCTTACCGTGGGCACGGCTGTTCGAACAGTTCTGCTAAACTCTGCAGAGGGTGTGCGCTTTACCCATCCGACACGAAATTTACACCGAGTACTGGGCCTGTACCCAGAAATTCGTGACAAGGCCATTTCCAAAGCCAGTCTAGAGTCATCCAATGCCAGCCGAAAGATCCACACAGGATTCAGTGGTCGGCACTGAACTTCCCTAAACCTACTATTTACTCGGCCAGGGGCATCCCATAATACCCGTCTGGTCGCACTGTAAGATGCTCGGATGGAATTCCCAAAGGAAACGGTCCTTAATGATGATACATAGCCAAGCCACACAGGCACTGTCTCTGTATATCAAGATTTTCACAACTTTATTTGTTTCACAAACACGCCGATACACGGAGTACCGGGTTTTTCAATCAGTTTGGTAAAACCCAATGTTTTTCCCAACGACAAACAACGTTGCAGAGCTAAGCCATTCTACTCGGCATCGTATCCTCAGATAGGATGCTAGCGTGCCATTTATGGGGCTCTTCAAGGGTGAAATATAACAACATCCTACCAAATAAGTGTTACTACTGGGTAGGTCCATCGGTTGCGCTTGCAAACCGAGGCCAACAGTTTAAAAAGGTGTAAACTAAGCATGCATAATATTTTCCAAACAACATAGTTTTGCATATATGGGAAACAATATGATCAAAGAGGCTTGCCTTGTTCCAAGGAGGGGTCTTCTTCGGCGAAGGCGGCTTCTGGATCGTCCACCGGTTCAGGCTCTGAACAAGCAGAAGGAAACACTGATAAGCAGGAGAAGTAAAACACCAAGAAAAAGATCAAGAAGTAGTCGGCTGCAGGAAAGGGGGCAGTCGGCTGAACCAGGTTTGCAATCCGGGCGACAGAGCTCCAAAACTTGAGAGGAGAACAAGAACTCAGCAGAGCTGGAGCTGGCCGGTTTGCAAAACAAAGGAAGAAGGAGCATGGATGGCTCAATATATAGCCGGCGTGCAAGAGTGAGGCACGGTGGAGTTGGGCAACGGGTAGGGAGAAAAAGTCAAGGTGAACTGACAAAGGATTTGACAGGGAGTGACCTTGGAGTCCAACTGGTCAGGGGAGTTGGCAGGCACTGCAGCTGCGATGAGACATTAAGGTCAAGGCTAGGACAGGTTGGAGAAATCTCACTGACAGGGCTTCGGACTGACCACTGGTCCAAGCGATGCAGCAGGTTATTGTCCAACAGTCCAAGCGGTGCTGCGGACAGGTGAAGACTGGTTCTTTTCCACTCCGGTAGTCGGCGTCCAACGGGCGGGTGCAACTCGGGGGACAAGGAAACAACAGGTCTCAACAAGGTAGTCGGCCACTTCACAGTGCTTACTCGGCAGCAAGGAGGTCCGAGTAAAACAAAGGAAAGGGCAGGATACAAGGACTGAGTAGCAATCTACTCGGCTCAAGGGAGAAGGTAGTCGGCTAGCCGGGGAGAAAAACTGAGGCACAGCTGACAGGATAGGAGGGGAGCTCGGGAAAACGAAGACTAGCGGAAAAGGAAAACGGGTCGTTACATGGCCGAAGGTGCCTCCTACGACGGTGAGCCCGCCTTAGTCATCACACACGCACGACTAAGTCGTTGGGGGCCTAGACGTGGTTTAGGTGGTTGGGGCTAAGCGTGCAAAAGGTTCTGTTGTGACCTCTAGTCCGCACTCAACGTGTAGAGTGTGGGTACGGCGCGGTACAGATCAAACTAGAGTGTAGCCATTTGGCTTCTATCACATCGTGTGGGTAAAGATGTACACCTCTAATCAGAGTAAGAACTATTCGAATAGCCGTGTCCACGGTTACGGACGACGCTTGATGTGTTAGTCAATTGTGTTAGCATCCAACTTGGGACATATGTGGTTACCATGACTTAGGATAGTCATGGATGGATGGGTTTATATATAAAGGATCTTTGATGTTAAATGATGAAAAGTTTTATTATTAAATATGACTTGGTTTAGTCATGAAAAGAGGATATGCTTGTGTAGCATAATTGTTTGGGCAATGGTGGCCCATGGACGATGATTAGAGCATGGTTTGTGCTCATTTATATGTTATTTTCAGAACTATAAGCTTGCTGTCCTAAAATTTCAGATTGAGTTACTTCTCAAAATGCTTATAGTTTCAAGGTATATTTGCTCAACAAACTTGGCTTTATGCAAAACTAAATTAACATAGCCTTTTTCCTTGATGTAGAGACCAGCATTTCTCCTTTGTACTATGAATATTGTGTAAGTCTTGCGGAGTACCATTCGTACTCATGTTGCATCTTTTCAGGTGAGGACAACGACGATGATGGTGTGATCTACTATTATCCCGCCGAGGGTGGCGAGGATAATGAGTAGTTGAAGTTGAGCTCTATCCCCAGTCGGTTGCCCTGTATTTGGGTATGGCACCACTGGTTGTTCACTTGCTGTTTATGTTTTCCGCTGCTATCTTCTGTTTACTCTGTGATGAGTTAGGGTATGAACCCTCTATGTAATATTTATAACTCTGCTACTCGTTTACCCATATTTAGAGTACTTGTGATGTTTATCAATTGATTGCGATGAAAGTGTGAGGCTAGTCGCTTTCCTGGGGACTAGCTGAACATGAGTATGAGTTGTGTATAATTGAGATGGTTGGGGGATAGCTATTGTGGTTCGAGTTCTCTGGGGTACGTATCGTGTTTGGTCACCACCATCGAGTGGTTTGACGGGCGTATGACGGGGAGGACTGGCAAGCTATCCTTATGATTATCTCTTTTGTACACTTCTCGGCATTTTGGAATTGTATTGTGAGTGGGTAAAGATTATGGCAAGTTTGCGATGAGGATGGATGGTTACCGCATTTATTCGGTTTTATTCGAGACCCCATCCATCTAGATAGTTCGCGTTGCCGTAATAGTTACTCTTCATAATGCACTTCCGGGGTGCCCACACGCACAACCAGGCTGCCGCGGGAGGAACTCGGCCCGCCGGGCACGCGCCGCACGCCCCCAGGAAGACGAGGAGGGGGAACGTGGCGGGCTCGCCACAGGGCTAACATCGCCCGGCAGGGTGAAGCCGCCGGACCCCTCGTCGGAGTCCCGCGGACGATGACCTCCTGCCATGGAGCGTGCCGGCGTTAGGGATGCCGGCGTGCCGCCTGGAAGTGAAACTCCCCCTACCTGGCGCGCCAGCTGTCGGAGGAGGGAACTTCAACCGCGGGGAGTCTGGGGAGCCCCCTTTGAGGTTCGGCCAGGGGAGTGGTTCACAGGACGGCTGCGGCGTCTGGTCGATGGCATGCAAGGGAGACGGAGGAAGTAGACAGGTTCGGGCCGCGCGGAGGCGTAATACCCTACTCCTGTGTGTATCTGCTACGTGGGAGATGAATGCGGTTTGTTCTTACAAGATGTTCTTCAAGGGTGCTCAGGAGCTAGCCCTAACTTGGGAACTCAGTCTCTCTAGAAGCTGAACTCAAACTCTCCAGAAGTCTCCCCTTCCCTGCTGGCATGGATCCTCCTTTCATAGTCCAAGGGGGGGGGTCCACAGTGCCAGGTACACACGCCAAGGGAAGGCTTTTCTAGGTACGATATGTCTTGTCGCACGCACGCGGCCGCCTGCTGAGCCGCGCCGGAGTTGGTTCGTGACGTCTTGTCGTCCCGTCGCTCGGCTGCTGCGGGTGGCTAGGTTATGAAGATCTGACAGCGTACGCCATCGCTGCCAGAGCGTGGAAAACTGAAGCCCTCTTAGTCAAATATTCTCTGACTGCACAGGGAGCGGGCCCACGGGGGGCCATCATGAGAGTCCACGCATGCCTGAGCGGGCGACAGGCGCGACACGCCCCGTCGCCTCGTCATTAATGTAGGTAGTTGGAGAGTTGATCCGCTCGAGTCAGACTCGTGCCCAGGGCAGAGGGCTCATCGAGCCCTCCGCGCGCACAAGGCGCCGAGTCCCTCGGGGACCGAGGCTGTGAGTCCCGGGCTCGGGAAGCGCGCCCCGGGCCCGGGAATGTCCCAGTAATGTGCCCCGGGAACGCGCTTGCGGGTCCCGGGACCGGGGGACGAGGCCCGGGCCCAGGAATGTCCCCGGGCCATGGGGCCCGAGGTGGATGCGAGCGGTCGTCGCGACGCGCCCGGGGAAGGTGCACCTGGGCCCGGACAGTGCTCGGGCCCTAGGCACTTAGCGGGAAAACGGCCGTAGTCTGCCGTCACTTGTGCAGAATGTGGGCCCCGGCAGAGCTGACGTGACCGAAGATCCACGCGTCCCAGGGGAATGTGGGGCCCCCAGTCCCGTTTCGCCGACACAATATGCCTAGGAATGGGAACAAAAAGACAGCCAAGCAATGTAGGACACATTGGGATAATGTCAAGAAAGATGTTACAAAGTTCTGTGGATATTATTCTAATGCTAGAAGTACCTTCACTAGTGGATACTCTGATGAGATGATAATGGAGAAAGCTTGTCAGTGGTACAAAAGTCAAAACAAGCAGAAACCTTTCACCTTAGAGTATGTGTGGAGAGATCTGAAAGATCAATCTAAATGGTGTAGAGTCCTTGAAGAGAGTAGAAAGAATAAGAGGAACAAGATTTCTGAATCAGAAGCACATACTTTGTCGTCCAACCAAGACATCGAGGAGGAAACAATGAGCAAAGAGAAGCGCCTTGAGAGGCAGAAGGCAATAAAACAAAGGCAAAAAGGAAAAGTGCACCATCACCTTTGGGGGACAAGCCAAGTCAAAATATGATACTCTTTCATGAAGCTGTTACAACTATAGCAGCAACATTGCTAAAGTCAGCAGAAACAACACTAATATTAGCAGAAGCAAAAAAAGAAAAGGCAAGAGCAAAAAAAAAAAAAAAGAAAAGGCAAGGGCAGAGAAGTACCAGACCTATCTAAAATTGATGGACAAGGACACATCATCCTACAATGAAGAAACATAAAAGAGACATGAAGATGTCTTGGACCAATTACCTAGAGAATTTGCTGATGGATAAGTGAGCAGCAAGTAACATTAGAAACTAGTATGTTATTAGGAACTATGCTTAGTTTACAATGTCAACGTTCTTAACATTAGAAACTAGTTTTGTGTATTACGATGTTGCTTGTAATGTGAACCTATTTGTATTTTGCTCTATTATGGTACTGTCAATGTTAATGTTTTGTACTATTGCTATGGAATGAACCTACAACATGCCGAGTACTTGAGAAATCACCTTTTCAGATTGATCTTGTTGTTGTAAATGTTTTTATTTCCATCCATGACCAAAACTACTTGTTTTCCTTCACCTGCAGACATATGGGCAATAATCTTCATGAAGGAATACCCTTAAAGCAATATATAATTGATGTATAACCTGACAAAAGCAAAAGGTAGCTGTTGGAATGGTAGCAAAAGCAAAATAGAGCTAGCTTTTGGAATCTAGCCATTGTACATAGTTATTGTAAACCCGACAAAAGCAAGAGCTAGCTGTTGGGATATTGATGAAAGCAAAAAAGACCTAATAAAATACCAGTGACTAATGCAATTACACACATCACATTGTATATATGAGGAAAATAGACAAAGCAATATCCTAAATTGGCTCGAGATCAGTTAAAACACGTCACCCAAAAAATACATCCTTCATTAATTGCAAGAAACTGGATATTTACTTGCCCACCACACATACTCAACAACCATACATAACAAAATGGACGTACAGTTTAAACCTATCAAAACAAAGAGAAGGTTCATTGACAATTCAAATAGCTTTATAAATTATTCTATACTCACATAAATATAATTCCAACCAAAGACACACTACCAAAATGTTATCAGTGACAATCTCTCAACCTAAAATGATTTAGAACACTAATTTACGCCCAAAGAGCATGATCCAATCATAAATCGGCTAGTACGTTGTTAGCCATACACTTAAAAGACGTAGTAACGAGTTAATAAACTTAGGAGACCATATGAATTCGAATAAACAACAAGCTTTTCAATAAAAGGAGTAAATGGAAGAAGCTATCTAAATGACCCTAAAGATAAATTATCAAAATAAATTGTTTTGGTGTGTTAGTAACCCTACAATGAGCTTAGGCCTTAGCCTGCCTTAGTTTAGATTTGCCAAGCCTCCAAGAGCCTTCGAATTTCAGAAGCGAGTTTAACGAAACCTCCTAGTTCCAGAATGGAAGAAGAAAGCTAGTAGCCACCTAGTTTTGCCTTAGGATTCAGTCTTGCTTTTGCATGTTAATTGATGGTGGCATTAGCTTTTTCTGGCGTAATCCGATAGTGTTGCTATTGTGAGGAACATGAAGGTGCCATTTGAGGAGGAGAAGGCTTGAACAAGGTTAAGTGAGCAATTCGATCAATAGCGCATCAGGAGCAAGGCAAGTCATCACGATTCCCTCCGTGATCATGTTGCACCTATATTGCAAAATGTTTTGTTTACAAATAAACTGCATGCCATGTTTACAAATAAACTGCCATCTCGCAACACACATGGAAAATTGTTTGTGAAAACCCAAAACTTAAATTACAACAGAAATGATTTAGACTGGGCAGCTGGATGCTTTGGGTGAATTTCGGCAAAGGCTAGTGCCGACCCTAGTCAATGAAGTACCAAGTCAAGAAAATAGGTAGGAAACGAACTGAGTATGACCTTATCTTCTTGCATGGGTATAGACCTAGAGGATTAGGGCCACCAGAAGGGGGCAGTACCTCAGTCGTTTATGGTTTAGAACTGTAGTAATGTAGGTCATGTGAGGCATGACAAATAAACGCCGTGCGTGAGAACTAACACTAAAATTGGACTAACTGTGCTTAAGACTTCTTACCTTAGTAACCCAGGAACGCCAGAACTCCTCTCACTACTAGTTTGCGAAGCCAGGTCGATGATGAGGGCACATAGTTGATGGAGCGGGTACCGCTACTGGAAGGGACCTGAAAAACTAGGCCATGACAAGTCTCATATGTTGGGACTAGACTCATGTATTGGGCACGTCACAGAGTGCGGGTAAAGCATACATCCAATGTAGTGTGAGTAAATGTAACACCTTGAAATTCCCTAATTAAATAAATTGTGTGAAAAAGGAATTTTAGAAATTACTTTAAAAGTCTCAAGGAGTGAAAACATTAAAATCAGAGAAAATCCTCAACTAAAGTTGGCCTAGATTTAATTTTATAAAATACTTTGCTTAATCCTTTATCTCCCAGAATTTTTGAACAAGGAAAGTATTTTTAATAAAACAAAAAAGTATTACAACAATTAAATAAAAGAAAATTCAATTTTAAATCCCTTTCCTGCCTTTGGGCTGAATCCGGCCCAGCACTGTGCACTTAACCCTCTCGGCGCATGCGCCACGGCCCATGGCCCGCGGCTGCCCACGCCCCTCTGCTCTCGCTGACAGGTGGGGACCACCTGTTAGCTCTTTCCCCGACCTCAGATCGGAGAGGCACTGTGCCCCACCGACGCCGCCGCCGTGAATCTCGCTCCAATTCGGCCTCTCTGAGTGGGATTCCTTCAAATTAGTTGAGGGGTTTTGATCCCCTCAACCTCCTCGTCCTTTTTCCCCAACAATCACGGGAGATAACGTGTGGGTTCGCTGTCTATCTGAGCTTGTGAAGCTTCGGGTCTCCGGAGAGAAAACCTAATCCGTCGCCACGCCGAGTCCGAGCTGATCTCTCCGCCCGTCCATTATATATAGCATCCCTCGGCGCCTCTCTCCTCTTTTCCGCCATCAACCGAGCCCACTTTAGCCCCAAGAGTCCTAGCGCCGTAGTGATCTAATCTGCCGCCGCCTCTGTTAGCACCACCAGACCGCGAGGAACCTTGGCCGCCATCTCCCAGCCGCTGAGACCGCCAGAACCGCATCGCCACTGAGGACCTGAGAAGCTCCACCGCTTGGAGCTTGCCGCTGGTCAATCCCGTCGCCGTTCGTCATCGTTCTTGCCTCGGTGAGCATCGCCATCCTCCCCTCTACCCGTGTGTGTCCTCGCCGTGCCTCGCCGTGCCGCCGTTCGTCGTCGACCATTAGTTCCCGTGCCGCTACCGCCGGTCTGCCCATGCTGGTGCCACGTCTGTGCCACGCTAGTGGCACCTCGGCCTCCCCGTCCGACGCGGCCGTTGAGTTAGCCCGAGGGATTGGATCCGATCGGATTCAATCTCGGGCATTGGATTGTTTAGATTAAGTCCTAGCCGTCCGATCCGTGCTGGGTTAAATCTTAGCCATCCAAATACAACCTAAACCCGAGATCCGATCTGAACCGTCCGATCTTCCTCCCATCTGATCTGGACCATCAAATTCCAGTGGACCAACTCAGTAGACTCTGTCTATCGTAGACCCCGGGCCATACTCTCACTGTCCAGTGGGCCCCGGTGTCAGCCACCCCCTTACCCAGTGTTGACGCCATAAATCCTTTTTCCTGATTTAAAATAAACCCTAAATGATGTCATAAATCGGTTTAATTTCTTTTAATAGGCTTTAAAAGGATTAAAACTTCAAAAAATCATAACTAATTTATCCGAACTCCGTTTGCGGTGATTCAACTTGCAAAATTTTTAAAAATCAAGATCTACCTATTAAAAATATAATATTGTACTGTAGATGTGTGCTTATGTACTATCTATTGCCTTTAGTCGCCGACTGTAACGCCCAGAAATTCACACCGAAATTCTAAACATTAATGTGTATAAAATCCCTGCCCAGGAAAGCCAGGGTACACAAACCAAGTTGCCATACAGAGTGTCTTACAAACAGAGTAAAATGTATATTACATAAATGCAACGGAAAAAGGTAAAACGGAGTCTATAAACATCTGGCCAAGCAGCCGCTTCCATCCCACAGGCACCTTGACGGCGGAGCCAGCCTATTCCTCAGGATGATCTTCATCTGACGCGTTCTCCAACACTGGGGGAAAATTGGAGCAAGGCTGAGTACCACCCACAGTACTCAACAAATCACACCCACAATTATGCATATGCACAAGGTACAAAGATGGGATAGGGTTTATTTGCGGAAAAGCAGTTGCAAAAGGGAGTAGTTCGCAAACAGTAAAAAGTTATTTTATTTAACAAGATTATTTTCCACTGATTAACGTTACACCACGTTAACCAGGCCCAACCATTCCCAACTGATTGACGCTAAACCACGTCAACCAGTCTCCACTGATGAATGCTACACCACGTTCATCAGACACCTCCGGGTACCGTTACACCACGTTACCCGGACTCCACTAATTAACATTACACCACGTTAACCAGTCACCATCGGACAACGTACCACGCTGACTAGTTTTTCCTGATCAACGCTACACCACGTTGACCAGGCCGCGCTGATGGAAGTTACACCATGACCATCAGGCGTAACTGATGAGAGTTACACCACACTCACCAGTCTCCACCGACCAGCGTTACACCACGCTAACCGGTCACCCCTAGTCAGCTCAACCACGCTGACCGGACTCAACACCTTCCACACACCAGTTTTGATAAAATCAGATTATTTATCTAGGGTGAGACTAATCACGGTGAGTCTTGGCCAATGTGCCCATAACCGCGGGTGCGGCTATTCGAATAGTTTTACTCTGATCAGAGGTGTACAACTGTACCCACAAGACACAGCCCCCACACACGTTCCCGTGTGCCAGTACATCACCACGATGTCCCGTACAAGGCTGTGACAGGACCGTTCACGCAACCCCTCCCTAACCATCCACACCACGCTGAGGTTGCACCTGCCGACAGGGCACGCCATATTGGCCAGGCTACCCCCCTTGCGCCACGGTGAATCCGGCAGCCGATCAACCCTACCCCAGGCCGACCCAACTCCATCACGCCCACCCTCTTCTTCGGTGCCTAGGAGAGGGAGAAGAAACGCTTCAAGCCCAGCCGTTGCCTATGCTGGCTTGTGGCAAGTACGGGAAGTTGCCCAAGTGGTTCCCGCGAACCGGTCCTTAATTGTCATGGGTGTGACAAGCAAAACCATACACCCACAGCCCACCATTTAGGTCAAAATTTTAGGAATTTAACAACAGCCTATCCAAGGTTCCATTTTTCCGACATTGAGTCGAGTCATACAAAAGAAATAGTATTTAATTCCCATGTGAACTATGTTGCTAAGCATGGCTAAGCATTCCTAAGAATTGTAAACTAGTCACATTATTACCCTGGTGACAGGGATTTAGTTATCAAAACTAAGGCTGAATCCTAACATTGTATAGGCAATACCAATCCACATGAATTATTAAAATAATACAGTTTATTTAAGTAAACAAAGCAATTTTAGCGAAAATGGGTACAAAGTGATCAAAGTAACAGTGCGACTTGCCTTGCTCCGGCTCAAGGTATTCGGCTATGATCTCGAAATACGTAGGAGAATTACCGGCGTCGGATTCTACAACAAACAATTAAAAACAGTACATGGGGCAATCAAACATGGGCTGAAAGTATTTTTAATGGATTCTTGGCATTTTTCTGGATTTAATGAAATTTGAATGGACTTAATCAGAGTTCGTATAAAATAGTTATGATTTATTGAAGTTTTACTGCTATTTTCAGAGTAAATATAATTAACCAGTGATTTAATGCGCATTAACCGAATTAAAGACGTCACCGGAGGGAGAGCGGCGCACAGAGGTGGGCGCACCACGTGGCGCCACCGCGGGCAACCATGCGGGCGAGCGAGCAGGCAGCCCCGATCTGCCACCCGGCAGATCGGACGGCCCCGGGGAGCGGCGGCCGAAGCCAGCCGTCCCGAGCGGGAGGCGGTGGCGCGCACGCGACCCGACGGTCGACGACGGCGACCACCCGGCGCGGCGGCGACCACACGGAGGGACGGAAAGGAACGAGAAAACAGAGGGGGTTCTCACCGGCGGCTTGCGATGACGAGCGACGGCACGAAGACGACGGTGGCGACGAGAAAGCGGCGGCGGCTTCGGGACGACGTCGGCGTCGAAGCTCCGACGGCGGGGAACAGGCGAGAGGCGGTTACCGAGGCATCCTAGAGGATGAGGAGGACGGAAGAGGAGTTAGGGCGAAGAATGGTGACGCGGCGCGGCGGGAATCACCGGCCGGAAAGGAGGCGGAGGGCCGATACTCACCGTGCGCACGGGCGGGGCGGTCCGGCGAGCTTTGGCTTCCACGGAGTGGCGGCCGAGGTGCGGTGCTTCGCGGCGGAGGTGCTGGTGGTGGCGGAGTGGCCTGGCGGCGGTTGGAACGGCGGCGAGCGGCAGTGAAAAACGGTGGAGCTCGGGTGCGCGGTGGCGACGGGGTTCTGGGGCACTGGAAAGCTCGGCGTGTTGGGGAAAAGATGGAGGAGAGGGTGGAGATGGTTTTTATACAGTCGTCCGGGAGAGATCGAGGCCAAACGGCTCCAATCGTGCACGGGAGAGTGGATGGCAGCGTGGGCATCGTGTGCGAGATTCTCGGGAGAGAGGGGACGTGGACGCTGGAGAACTCGGGGGAGTGGGGCGGACTCGGTCCGCGACCGTTTGAACGAGTGGAGAGCGCGGGGGATGAGGCGGGAGGCGGCGCCGGATCGGATGGCTCCGGGGAATTTCCCCTCCGCCCGATTCGGACGGAGGAAGATGATGCTGACAGGCGGGCCCGGCCTGTCAGCGGGTGGTGCGTGGGCACAGGTGCGAGCGAGGGCGCGGGCGCGGGCGCGGGCACGGGCACGAGCGCGAGCACGAGGGCCCGGGCGCGGGCGCGGGCGCGAGGGCGCGGGCACGAGCGCGGGCACGGGCACGAGCGCGAGCACAAGGGCGTGGGCGCGGGCGCGAGGGCACGAGGGCGCGGGCGCGGGAGAGGGAGAGGAACCGGCCTGCGGCGCGCAGGGAATGGCGGCACAGGAGCGGGCCGCCGGCCCAACCGAAGAAAGAGAGAAAGAAAAAGGAAAAAGATTTCTAGGACGATTTAAATTCCGATAAGCGTTTTTGATTTATTAAAAATAGTTCCTGTGCTCTGAAAATTCCACTAAAAATGCAGTTAATGTATTTTGGCACAGAGAATACAAGAAAAAATATTCCCGGCCACGTTAATTTATTATCTTGCATTTTACACCATCAATTAATTCCTCTAGCCTTTTTAAATTTATTTTCTTGGGTATTTTTCACAGGTAATATTTAGTGTGGCTAATCTCAAGGTGTGACACCGACGTTCCGGAAGAGTCGAGATTTTGCGAAGAGAGTTCAGAAGCGTTTGCAGAGCTACAAGGCAAGTCACACAGATACTCAACACCTTTGAGCATATTATACCTATGTTTTAAGCTATGTTTTTTTGTCACGCTCGGAAATTCACCAAAATTTCCAAAGCTAATTTGTGCAATAATTCTCGTCTAGGAATCAGCCGAGGTACACAAATCGGCAATTGATAAACATAACCAAAAATGATAAATGATAAATACTTACAAAAGAGGCACTTAGTCCTCACAAAGCAGAAGAAAATTGTAGCGAAACGGCAACTAGTGTAGCTTCAGCACCAAAACACAGGGAGCTCAACTGGGGTATAAGGCAAATACCATACTTCTCATCGCTAAGCTTCACTCTGATGATTGCAATAATGCAAGACTGAGTACCACTCACCGTACTCAACAAGCCACACTAAGAATGCAAAGTAATGCAATAAGATTCCAAAGAAAAGGCATAGTATGGCTTATTTGCATAAACAGTATTTAAAACATTTACATCTAAAAGCATTAAAAAGATATAGTTTAATTATTAATCAACATTGAACCAAACACTAAACAGCACTGCAATGCAGTTCAGGCCCAAAACCATAATCCTCCAAACTGGAACTATCAAATTTCCATCATTTATCACCATTAATGAACAGTGTGGGACTAATTACAGAAAACATTGCTAGGCCCACTCATAACCATGGGCACGGCTATTAGAATAGTTTTACTCTGGCCAGAGATGTACCAATTTACCCACAAGACACGATTCGCACATGTCACCATGTCCCGAAATACTACCATGGTACTGCAAAAGGGAAAACTGTGACAAGACCTTTCATGCAACTCACCCAATAGAACAGCCACCCGGTGAACCACCAGTCTCCGGTAGGAACTGATCAGATTCCCAGACAAGGAGACGGTTCAAGGCCCGAAACATGGACTTATTAGCACAGCCATGGTGGTCTTATTGACACAACCACAACACACCGTAGAGCCTCCTGTTGAACTCGCTACACTACAAGTCCAGCCGTTGCCCATTCTGACTTGTGGTTAGTACGGTAAATGCTTCGCAACAAGTAGTCCGCGAACCGGTCCTTAAATGTCATAAGCACCGCTAGCAACATTCACAACCCTAGTGCTCACAACCCACCATCAGTCAAGTTTTAGTTGACATAATTAATTAACCAACCATGACTAACTGTCATGAAAATATAGCCATTATCCATTAACTATTGATAAGAGATTAAACAGTTCCCCACATAAAATAACGCTACAGTTTCTATGCACTGACTAAGCAAATCCTAAATAATCTAGCTAGATCAATAAATTGTCATCCAGTTAGTCCATATTAATTACCCAAGGTATCAAGGTATAGTTATCAATAATAAAATATTGGCCATAAACAAGAGATATCAGAATAATAAATAAATACCCATAATAATGACATTCAAAAGCGTTGCATGCAATAACGTTAAACTAAAATAATTTTTACAAATGGGATCAACATGCTCAAGGAGATTGTCGTGTGACTTGCCTTGCAATCGAAAACGTCTTCCAGCAATCCTTCGAACTCTTCTGTAGTCTTCACGATCTTCCGAAACAGCGATTATGCGTGACTACACGCAAAATATGAAAAAACCCTAGGAAACTCCAAATAAATAGTATATAAAAAGTATATAAACATGTAGATTATTATTTTAGATGAATTTAGGAAGAAAAACGGGTCGAATCGGAGTTTGGACGAAAAGGTTATGGCTTCCAAAAAATTGAATTCAGAGAAAATCTGAAAAAAAAAGGAAAAGAATATTCTCTAGATTTTTTGATTAAAATAAATATTTGAATAATGGATGTTGCATGGGACCACTGTGAGTGACTAGATCCATGTGGACTAAATCTATGGACCAGGGAACAGAGAGGTTGAGATGGAATTGGTGACTAGGATGCCACGTAGCAGGAAGGGTGAGATGGCGATAAAGTAGATTGATGACAAGGAGGCCACAGGCCTAGGGCTGACATGGCACTGGATCCGGGTCATTGAAATCCGACGGTTTGAATTTGCTCAGGATAGATCGGACGGCTAAGATTTAGACCGGGAATTATGTGGATCGGAGGACCCATCCAATCCGATGGCCGGGATGGGTTTAGTAACTGTTCACCGAGGTCCATCGTCATTCACAGCAAAAGGGGAACGCCAGGGCCCACGTGTCTGTGTCACTAGTGAATAGAGACGCCGGGGCCCACAAGCAGTCATAGGAGGGGACGAGGCCCCGCTTGCCAGCCTGCCCAAGGGCGGGCGTGCTTGCCCGTGCACCCATGGCGAGCAGAGAGGAAATTCGACGGCCTGTCGACCTCGGCAACGGTGACCGGCGAGCGGGCGACGGCAACAAACGACGGCGCCGAGACGGCGTGGCTGGACGACCTCACCGTCGGTGCAGCAGCCAACCGACGACGCACAGCGCAGGCGAGGAAAAATCGGGCGTTGGTGTAGATGGGATGACGATGCCGACGACGAAGGCGCCGGCCAAGAGAAGGAGAAGGACCTGCGGTGCCGTCAGGGAGGAAACTCACCATGGTGGCAGCGAAGGACGTCGACGACCACAGTCGGGCGGCGGCACGGTCTGCTGGCGACGGCGTGGCTGAAGCAAGGCGCGGTGGCGCACAGGAGAGGGCGGCAGCGGCTAGGGCGTAGAGGCGCGGCTTAGGGCGCTATTTATAGGGGCGCAGCAGGGAGCCTGGCGGCGGCATGGCTGCGGAAAAGCGGCGGCGTGCACAGAGCGACAGCGGCTTCCAGAAAGGTCGGCGGCGTTTGATGGCCCGGGCGGCGGCACGGTGCCTTTTATAGAGAGAAAGGGGAAGGGGAAAGAGTCCGGGGCGGCGACGGATATCTGCCCTGAGAAAAGCGGCGGCAGGCGTGGCCGGGCAGCGGCGGATTCCCGAGCGCGGCGGCATGGCGCGGAGAGGAGGCGCAGGCGGCGGCTGGCGCGGTGTGGGCCAAGGCAGGCTGAGGGGCGGCGGTGGCGACGGGCCGAGCCCGGGGAGGCGCGCAGCCGAGGGGAGGGGCGTAAGCTAGGGCAGCCGGGCCGGGCCCTGGCTCTACCGAGAGAACCAGAGGGAGGGAGAGAGTCTAGAGGTTGAAGAAGGAGAACGAGGAAGAAGAAAGGAAGAAAAAAGAAAGAAGGGAAAAAAGAAAAGAGGAAAAAGGAGAAAAAGGAAGGGGTTTTTGGGAATTTTTCCTAAATTTGGAAAGTTGGAGTTTTGGAAGGATTTAAGGAATTATGAGATTATTTTGGAACATTGGAATCAGGCAATCGGGAATATTTCGGGATTTTGGAATATTCTGAATATCAAGATATACATAAATATATTTTTGATAATGGAGGAAATCAAAGGGGTTTAGAATATTTATGATATTTGAGAATATTTCTGTGGAGATATGAATTGGAGCGAAAACTCAAAATATTGAGGATTTGGATTTTGTGGAGACCAAGGACCTTTAAAACAATAGGAAAGATGGATATTTAATAAAAAGGAATTGAATATATTTGAGACGCTCGGATTTGAATTGGATTTTTTCGGAGTTAGACTTTTCAGGAAATTAGGGACTCGGGATGATAGCTCGAGTTCTGGTAGAATAGAAGAGTACAAAGAGATTGGACCAAAAACGACCCGAGAAAAGGAATTTAGAATTTGTTTAAATAATTACTGAAAATGATCTTTGTGATTTTAAAATTATTTCTGGAACTCTAAAAAATCCAAAAAAATTTCAGAGAGGTTATTACACACAAAGAATTTATTAAAAATGATTTCAACCATGATTTATTAAAGAAATTTTTATCTCCCATTTTTACTTTTCTTAATTAATTAACTTTACAATTTAATATAAATTGTAGAAAATCTATTATTAATTAATTTATTTAATTCCCGAAAAATCGGGCTGTGACATTTTTCCTTCAACTATGCATTTATTTTTATAATGTCATCTGGAGAGAGAAACCCTACTATTTGATTATGGCCCTATTGATTTGATTACCTGACATTGTACCTATGAAAGTAATGCGACTAGCTAGCTTTAATTATTGGTTAGCTCGAATAATTCTAGGACCCTGCTTAGAAACTATAGAATAACTTATGGGTTGTCATCTAAACATTGCTTATACTATTAAGTTCAAATGAAATGATAACTCAGTTCATGACTATAGTCGTGCAAGGTTAATTTAATGGTCTACTAAAACTTGACTAAATGGTGGGTTGTGAGCACTGGGGGTTGTGGTTGTTGCTAGTGGTGCTCATGATACTTAAGGACTGGTTCATGGATTACTTGTTGTGAAGCAATGCCGTGCTAACCACAAGTCAGAATGGGTAATGGCGGGAACTAAAATGTGATCAGTTCAACCGGAGGCCTCACGGTGTGTTTTGGCTATGTCAATAAGATCACTATGGCAGTTGTTAATAAGTCCATGTCTTGGGCGTTGGGCCGTCTCCCTGCCTAGGAACCTAATCAACTCTACCGGAGACAGGTGGTCTAGTGGGTGGCACTCTTGTTGTGCGGGTTACATGAAGTGTCCTATCACAACTCCTTTTCGAGGTTCCATGGTGGTATTGAGGCGCACAGTGACGTGTTGTGGAGTTGTGTCTTGTGGGTAAATTGGTACACCTCTGGCTAGAGTAAAACTGTTCGAATAGCCATGCCCGCAGTTAATGGGCGGCCTAGCAAGGTTTTTTATGATTAGTCCCACATTACTTTATTTAAATAGTGAATGATGGAATATTAATAGCTCCAAGTTGGAGTGGTTGGTCCTCTACCATTTTGGAGAGCGGTATAGTGTTGGTTAATATTGGTTAATGATTACGGTTTTATTACTTCCTAAAATGCTTTATTAAATGTTATTTATACAACTTGAGCCATATTATGCCATCCTTTGGGTATCTGTGCACTTGCATATTACTGTGTGACTTGTGGAGTATTTCATGTACTCACCTTACAATCAACAATCATCATTAGAGAAGTACTTCAGCTAGGAGGATTTCTTGGAGGACTAAACGGGAGCCTGGTCAAGTTCTTGTGAAGTGGGAGTCATCGCGTTGTTCGTAGTTTAATTCCGCTGCTTAGATTTTTATTATTTTGAGAGGTATCATTCGTCTCTGTAATAAATACATTCGATTATGTAAGACATTTACTTTGATATCAACTATGTCATTTGTATGCCTCGGTTGATTCCTGGACGAGGGTTTACACACAATAAAGCACCTAAATTTTGGATGGAAATTCTAGGTGTGACAGTAAACCAATCTATTCGAATAGCCATACTCGTGATTAAAGGAGTGCCGGGACTTGTACTATTCTTGACTAGACTTTTAAACTTTTAATTTTGACTTAGGATATGGTCGGAATATGCTAGAGGATAATGGGACTACCTAGGGTAAGGGTAGGTTTGAGTCGAGGTAATATGAATAATTAAGCCTAGGGGTAAACCAACCCAAGGGCGCCTTGGAGATGTGGGCACAACCCTCAGAGAATGGTTAAACAATTGAACTTAACGTTATTTTCAGTTAAAATGGCTAGGTCATACGTTTGTGAAGATGTATATAAAAACTAGCTTTATGCAAAATAACCTTGGCCTTCATTGAACCCTACGTGCATCATTATATGTTGTAGTGATGGCTTGCTGAGTACCTTTGTATTCATGGATGCTCAATTTACAATTTTAGTAGACGATCAAGTTAGAAGAGAAAACCTTTCTAGTGTGTTCGCACATTCAGTAGGATGAACGAAGTGTCAGTTGATAGTAGGTCACGACCCCAGTCAACTGCTTATGGGTATGTTGCTAGGCTTACTACTAATCTAGTTTCTGTGGCTATTTATCTGATAAGTCCAGGTTATATTGACTGTAATAGAGGTAATTAACTCTCTAACCCTTTTTTATTTTGATATATGTTTTGTACTGGCTATGTATGTGTACTAACTACTGATCCAGGGATTGATACAAGAAAGGAAAGGAAAGCACATGAGCTTCCGGTTTCCCGAACTGGGGGCCAATACAATTTGTAATTTGTGGATAAAGTTTATATGTGAGTATAAACTTTGTTATTTGTGGATAAATTTTAATGGTACAAATTTTATTATTTATGGATAAAGTTTAGTAGAAAGTTTGGTGATTTTGCATAAAGTTTTCCGATAGTTTTCGATAAAAGCCCCTTGCTTTTCATATTTAGAAACGAAAATCAAAATCCCACTAATTGTGGCTCTGCATGCGTGTGTCCTATCTTCTCTTGTGCAAAGCGTGTGCATTCAAAATGAGAAAAACACGATTGTATTAGCTGAGCCGAGTCCAAGCTTACGAACTTCATGGAAGCGTGCCCGCGCGTAACACGTTCGCGCGAGGGGCAAACCTTTGCGAGTTAGGGTCCCAGCTTTTAAGGGTTGGTTTGGTTTGGGACCTAAATTAACCTTATCAATATTTGCCAATACTAAATTTTGGCAAGTTTTGGTATGACTAATTTTGGTAAGGTAAAGTTGTGTTTGGATTGAAACCAAAATAAACTATATTAACTATTGAAATGGCCTATTTTTCTAGACTAGTCAAAATTTGGCTTCAATCCAAAAGGACACTAAAACACTGCTGAAGTTATCAAATAGTGATAAATATTGGTAAGATCAGTTTAGGCCATAAACCAAATCGACTCTAAATGTGTTTTATCCTCCGTCTTGGTAGCATGTTCAATCCTGCATCTATGGAGTGTGGACTTATTTCCCACATATTTTCCCAAATATCTTGATTCTTAAGGACCTATTTCCATTGCTCAGGGATGACCCACCAAAAATTCGTTAATTCCCTGAGGATTTTTCTAGTTCATTAGACTTTTAATTCTTTTAGGCCGGGCCAGCCGATTTGTTCAATTGGGTTCCCACGTTGAGCAAAGTCTATGGTTTTAACATTTGTAGGCAATAGTCCCCACACCACATATGTGTAAAAATTCATATTACACTCTCATTCTAGACAGAATCATGCAAGTTAAGTATGTGGGATTTGCATTCGGTTTTTTCGTCTGATCGGGATGGTTTCATTGGTTACTTTGAAATTCGTTTCTGAATAAATAACAACAAAAAAATTTTCAAAAAAAACCGAGCAGGAAAAAGGGAACAAAAATGGTTCGGTTTTCTCAGCGTTCGCTTTTTAGGGAAGAACAATCCACCAGCACGAGAGCTTCTACTCCCAAGCCACGTCTAAATCTTGCATGAGGAGAGAGCTATGCTATTGAGCTACCATACGACACGATTTAGGATTTGTGAAAGTAGTTACTACTCCTGTCCTGAAATATAGTGACTTCTGCTTATTGTCTTTAAAAATTGCTATATTTTAAGACGGAGAGAATAGTAGCTAGTAGTGGGCATGTCTGGTTGTGCCTAAGGTGGCTCGGGCAGATGTGGGGGTGACAACATCGACTCCGGTGTGAATCGTGTGACGACCTTGATGATGTCGGCGCAGATCAAATCCCCTCTCCGGCGACAGCTATAGCTCGAGGAGATGGCAACAATTTGACAGGGTGGCGCATGAGGACGAGCTCGATGGTGAGGAGGAGCTCGCCAGTTGAGTGGCCTCAAGTGCCATTGACGAGCGGATCAGGGTGGCATGGCCTGGCAAGCTCCAAGGCTGGCCCCTATCGAGGCGATGCGGCCCAGCGAGCTCCAAAGCCACACAGATCCAGGTGGGATGTCTTCGTCTTCCTGCTCCGCGGTGGCAAGATCCTCTGGGTATGTCCAAGCCACACGCCGCTTGATCCACACTCTAGATCTGGCTGTCCCTGCCCCCCCGCCTCCTTCTCTTAGCTCCATCTTCTTGGTCACCAACCTCCAGCCGCTGCACGAGGCAAGAAGGATGGTGGGGGAGGGGACCGGACAGCTCGGGCGACATGTCCTCCCAACGCGTGGCCGAGCGGTGGCTCTGTCCTATCCCTACCGAGGCCACTAGTGTCTTCTGCAGGGGACAAGCACCCTGCCAAGGTCACTCGGCCCCATGCCCTCTCTCCTCCATGGCAGCACGGCTCCTACGTGGCAAGGAGCACCTTGAATGCCCTAAGGGGTGTTAAGTTGGTCTTGGGGGGCCTTCCTCGGTCTATAGTGTTCTTTTAGTTCACAGCAAACTAAAACTGGGATTTTAACCAAAAACCAAAAAATAGTAAAAACAAAAACCGAACATGCGACCCTTGATTCGATCTTCGGTTTTAGGGGTTTTTTCTCACCTATATTAAGTATCTTACTGGACTTTGATGCAATGTATGGATGAACTTTTAAAACCAGATATCTAATCTTCTTAATTTCACGACATTATTGTTCATATAATCTCGTAAAGTGGTGATGGTTTTGTGTAAATACGGCACACACGGCAGCAAGCTAGACCAAAATAATTGAATTAGTCAATTAAGTTAGCATTGTCAATTTATACATAACTTCTCTCTATTCCTCGGTGAAACAAAAATCGGTTTTGCTCAAATCAATGCACTCAGTTTAGCCTTTGTTTCTTCTTTGGCATGTCTTAATTAACGGGGGTAAAATATAATTTCTCTCCAACAAGACCGCCAAAGTTTTTATCTAGTGCCCTCAAAAGAGCAATGCATGATTGAGTCCAGATCTCTGCTATATATCGGTGAAGCATACCTGCACTAACAGCTAGTCCCTGTCTTCATAAATATAAGCATATTTAAAATAGTACTAGATCAAATATTTTTAACTTTTAACTGTCAATAGAAAAAATCATAAAGATTTATAATATAAGAACAATGTTACTAGATTTATCATTAAATAAACTATTATAATATATGACTCTCTTTATTTGAGATAATTTATTTCTATAGATATTATTAGTTAAAGTAGTATATTGAAGACTATACCAAAATTTATAAGTGCTTATACCGTTGAACGGAGGAAGTATGTGTCCAGGAGTCGATATTTATAAGTCCACAGAGAAGCATGCGCCACAGCGCCATGGCACACAACTCTTCACTTTAGTCTGGATCATCCAATATTGCTGAACGAAAGAGACTGTCATGTGTGCAACAAAAATATCTTCATCAAAAGGGTGAGCAGAAAGCAACGAAAAGAACACACCTGCCGACTTATCTCCATAGTGATTTGTTTTGCCCAGCGCGTGAAAAAATAGTTATTGGGCGCGCACCAACACACACTCGCATACAGATCGCCATCAAAACGCCGCAAAGTGCAGTTCATGACCATCATAGAAGTTGGCTCTTTCTGACCTTTGATCCTACATGGGATAACCTTTTCTCTCTTGCCTTCCAAAAACTAGTAACTTTTGAATATATATTGTCATGGAAGAAGAACAAATCGTGATATTTAGCATTCAAAAGATTGGATGAATTAACTAATTCGGAAATTTGGCAGATTGGATGAATTAATTAATTCAGAAATTTGCGAGAGATGTGAACGTCCACAGTAAGCAATTATCGCCAGTTGCTTTAGGATCTGGAATGATTGAGTATCACTACTGGTTCATATTGAGTGTTGGGTTGGACCTTTTCCTTGTCCAACCCTATGCAAGCTAGCATTGATATTTATTTTCGCTGTAGGCTTCTGCCACGAATCAGTATAACCGTGTATAGATACTAGCTAAAATATGAAATATTTTTGTCAACCTTTTTTCGCGTGAACAAAATTCATATCGGGACTGACTCTCACTGCTAGGTCATAGCCGGTTTTAAAGCTGCTGGATAAAACGGCTTCAATTGTTTAAAGGATACAGTTTCATGCTCTGATTTCGTGGATCGCGCATGGCATGCGCAGTGCTATCGGATAATCGGAGGTCTAATCATATTCATGTTGCATATCTAGATCATGAGTCCAGCTTATTCACGTCGTTATTTAGGAGCAACATAGTAATGATATACTGCCAAGGTATTATGGATGGCTTTCGCGCAGGAAAATAAATATGAGCACAAACATTCGATCTGTTGTTTCTGCATTTGGAAAATCTGATAAATTCTCTCTGTTCTCAAGAAATGTGTTCAAATTTCTCATGCTATATATTTCCCTGTGAATCATCTTTTCACGTTTTTATCTAATGGAAAAGTATTTACATTTCCCACCTCTGTATATATAGCATAAGAATTCTAAACACAATTTACTTCAGTGTGGTGGATGTGTCTGTTGCTACAATTTTTCTATTCCTGATTATTTTGATTTAAGTTTCAAATAGCCCTAATACTGTAACTATAAGTTTATGAGATGTTAGGTGCTGGCCGGGAAAATACATGAGAATCATAGAATAAGAAATACCGAAAAGTTGAAAGAATGCTGATACAGGCATGTAAGCTTTTCAACAAATGAAACCTGTACCATGATTTCTGAATGTGTCAAACTTCAACATAGCCATGTTAAACGAAACAAAACATGTCTAAAAAATGCAATATGCTAAATCTATTATTCTATTTTTGGTGTAAATTAAGATAGGACGTGAGCTGCCACACCATTTACAAATCTATCACTAAATGTACTATTCATCCTATCTATTCCTTTCAAATTCCTAGAAATATAAAAGTTGGTACTCTCTCTGTCCCATAATATAGCTACTTTTAGTATTCAAATTTGTTCTAAAATATAGGTATCTCTGCTCATTTTAACCAATCACAATTATCCACCATTTAATTTCTTCACCTACTTTCTCATCTCAATCAATCACAACTATTAACTACTTTAGTTTACCTACTTTTTTAATCTATACATATAGTATTTTAGATGGAATGGAGGGAGCAGTAAGATCGAGCTCTGCTATGTCACTGAAAACAATGAAGCTGCAATGTGCACTGTGCCTTTCCGTGACCAACTGACGATTTCTATTCCTCTCAATCTTTCCATTCAAAGATACACGAACGTACTCTACCTGAAATCTAGCTATGTAATTAATTTGCACGTCGCGTACATTTTCTTTTATGGTCCCTTTGGCTTTGTACAAAGTAGACAATGCCGTGTAATTACTCTATGTAGGTGAATTTATAGATTTATGCTATGCATGTATACATATACATGCGTAGTGCATATACACTACTACAGAACATCATATCTCTAATGGGTCATTTGTGACGGCTCAAACAAAACTGTTACAGACGACCCTATCTGTAACAATTGTTTAAATCAACCATTGTAAGTAGCTATAGGAACCAAGAGCCATCATTGATATCTACGTATCTGTAACGGCTTCTAAAGTTTAGCCGTTACAGATGACTTTGGGCCCACGTGTTAGTTATATGTATAGGGTTATACATCCTCCTCCTCAGGCTGCCAATCGCGCCGTCACCTCCTTGACACCAAGCCATCGCCACCACCTCCTCCTTCGCGCCCCTGCCGCCACTAGCCGGAATTCACCGCCGCCTCATCGGGCCATCGTCGACTGTTGTGTCGACCTCCGCCTCTACGTCCGCGTTGGCTCACGCCTAATCGCCACTAGCTGCTGTGCCACCACCACCACCACTCTGCTGCTGACTGCCTTATCTGTAACGGCTCTGGGAGAGGAGTTGTTACTGATGACCCTTACCTGTAATGGCTCTGTCGATGTTTTACACCGGCAATAAATATACGGGGCTACTCGGCGGATGGAAACTCGGTGGATTGCAAAGGAACACAGAGAGATTTTATACTGGTTCAGGCCCTCAATGTGAGGTAATACCCTACGTCCAGTTTATGTGTATTCCTTTGAGGATATACGGTGGTGGTTCTGATGAACTTGTGTGCACCCGCCCTCATGGGGCGCCCTGCCTCCCCTTATATACTAGGGGATAGGGTTATAAGGTAGGAGTCCCCATCGGATTACGACTAGGAGATCTCCCCTTAGAGATATAACGCACCCGACTAGGACTGTATATTCCTTTCTATACAAGGCGAAGTCTGCCGAATCTAGCTATATCTCTAATTACAAGGCTAGGCCCATCCTTTGTCCGAGTGGCCCATATGCTTGTCATGAGGTACCCGGGGCCCATGGCACCCACAGTAGCCCCCGAGACCTTCATAGTTGAGTCACAACTGATGCCAAGTGCTCATCCTCCACGGTGAAGTCTTCCCGAGTGCATTGCTCCCGAGTGCTCTTTGTCTGAGTGCTGCTTCTCCCGAGTCCTGCTTCATGTCAACTGGCAGCGAGGCTATGAAGGGCTCCATGTAGATGTTGGAATAGTGTGCGCCGAATAGGCGCACCTATTAGGTGTAGCCCCCGACTTTGTGCTTAATTGTGAAAACAATTAAACATGAAGTCAAAGATCTTTAACCTTGTAGTCTTTCCTGAGTAGATTACTACTGGTACATGAGACTCTTCGGTATCATGTCAACCGGAATATAATTTATAGTCTTGCCGAGCAGGGAACTACTCGTATGTAGGACTCTTCGACTTCATGTCAGTCGGAATGTATGTTTATAGTCTTGCCGAGTAGGATGCTACTCACATATGGGACTCTTCAGCGTCATGTCAGCTGGAAAGGGGTGTTTATAGTCTTTCCCGAGTAGTATACTACTCGAAAATCAGACTCATCGGCATCATGTCAGCCGGAATGATTATTTATAGTCTTTCCCAAGTAATATACTACTCGAAAATTAGACTCGTCAGCTTCATGTCAGCTGGAAAAGGTGTTTATAGTCTTTCCCGAGTGGCGTCCCATTCGGAAGTTAGACTCTTCAGCTCGTCAGCTGGAAGAATGTTTATAGTCTTTCCCGAGCAGTGCACTACTCGAAGGTTAGACTCATCCGCGTCATGTCAGCGGGAATGAGAATTTTATAGTCTCTCCCGAGTAGTGTACTACTCGAAAGTTAGACTCATCCGCGTCATGTCAGCGGGAATGAGAATTTTATAGTCTCTCCCGAGTAGTGTACTACTCGAAAGTTAGACTCATCCGCATCATGTCAGCGCTCATGGCAACTGGTGGCCACGCATGTAGACCGAGTACCACTGTATGAAAAATAAATCCATCACGTGGTTAGGTGTACTCGAGAGAGATACCTGCATCTCCAATTTTAATGAAGACCAGCTTGTGATCCTTGTAAGGATGTATCCTCGAGACCTGGTGGATAAGACAGATACCCAAACATATATATTTAGTAATAAGGCTCTCATGAAGCATATCTGTTTACCTCATCGGCTCCTGTTGGTAGCACCAGCGCTATAATTTCAACTCAGCCTGCGGGCGGCCCACATGGAGCATGCTACTGTAGGAACTCATATCTTGGTGGCTGCTACCAAATAAGCCGGCCTGAGCCGTCCTATCCAGCATAGCTCTACAGAAGTATCATCCATCGCCTGTCAGGATGAGTTTTTTGGTGTTGATAACCGCAATCAGCCAGAGAAATCCTTATTCGCAAGCTTTTCCGACTTATGTTCTGGATGCAGCCTGGTTGTCATAGGTGCCCGAGCAGGTATGTTGCAAGATCTGCTTGCCCTTCTCAGGTGTGACGCAGTGCATGAGAACTCCGGATGCGCTTTGACGATGTAAGTCTTCTCTGACTTCAGAAGAGCCGAGCAGGGTACCCGAACCTTGCATTAGCGTAGGATTCGGCTAGCGACCCTCATGGGGCATACCCTACCCAACAGAGCTGTGACCAAATAAGGTACCCGAACCTAGCAGTAGCGTAGGATTCGGCTGGCGACCCTCATGGGGCGTACCCTACTTAGCCCAGTAGTACACAGCCCCGACTGGCGCCGGAGGTCGATTATTAGCTCGCATGGAGCGTAGCCGGGGAAGATGACATCCCGACTGGTGCAAGTACTCGGTCAGTAGCCCTCATGGAGCATCCTGAGTGTATTTTGGCAGACTTGTCCAGCCCCCGAGCGTAGGAGATAGGCTCGCAGCCCTGAGTTCCTGTCACGCATATCCGGAGCTAGGCCTGCAATATAAAAATATCGGATGAGTAGCATCTGATGATGGAAATAATCACTCGAATAAAATGTATTTTACAATATATGTAAATACGTGTTCTTCCTCTTTTTGATATTAATTTCCTCGAGTAGTTGACCCCTTACGTTTAAGCACTCTGCCCGACTAGTCATAGCCCCCTAGCGTCGGGAGTTGGCTCATGGCTCTTTCCCAGGCACGCGTTTTGGGTGACTTGAGTTCGTCTTACATGGAGCAGAGTTTCACGGATCGAGATTTATGCTACTCGAGTACTTTTGTAATCATTTAAGAGCAAAAACGGAAAAAAGTAAATGCGCAGCTTGTACACCTATTAGGTGTAAGCAGCTGTGGCACTAGCAAGGCCGAGTGAGGAGATGTTTATCAGAAAGCGACTTAGCTGTTCGGTATTTGGGAGTGGGGATGCCATCCTCGTGTTTGAGCTTGTGAGCCCCCGAGCATGTCACTTGTTGTTCTGATAATCTTCAGTTGTTGAAGGTCGAAGGCGGTTGTGACCGACTGCCACAATGGAGCCGTCTGACTTGCGTTTTGCGATTCCCAGCTTTAGTCGGGACCGCGTCGTCGGTGTCGTCCCGCTTCTTCTGTCAGGGTGACTTGTTGTCATCGAGGGCCTCGGCAACAGCGTGGGCCGAGTCGGCGTACTTGTTTGCCATGTCGAATAGGGCCTTGACAGAGTTGGGAGGCTTCCGCGTGAATTTGTCGATGAACGAGGTGTCTTTGACTCCTTTTCGAAAGGCGGCGATGACGACCTCATCCTTGATGTTTGGGATTGAATTTTTCTTCTCAGAGAACCTCTTGATGAAGTCACGAAGAGACTCGTTCTTCCTTTGATGCAACTGATATAAGTCGTGCTCGGAAGATGGCCTCTCGTACGTTCCCTGGAAGTTGGCGATGAAGCGTTCCCGGAGTTCTCCCCAGGAGCCGATTGATTGCTTGGGAAGTCCTGTTAGCCATGTCCTCGCTGAGTCGGCTAGAGCGACTGGGAGGTAGTTAGCCATGACTTTGTGATTTCCCCCAGCTGCTCGGATCGCCAGAGTGTAGACCGTGAGCCAGGACTCGGGATTGGTCTTGCCATCGTATTTGTTGATGCCTGTAGGCTTAAAGCCGACTGGCCAGTCGACCTGTCGTAGTTCCTGGGTGAAGGCGGGTATGCCTTCGTCTTCATGAGGACTCCGACCCCGACTATGGCGGCGAAACCGCCCGTAGTGGAGGCCGAAATGCTCGTTCTCGTCTTCCAGCTGGCGTTGGTCGTCTTCTTCTCGTTTGCGGTGCCGAGCATTAATGTCTTGCTGAAGGTCGCGCCGCAGTCGGTCTCGGAGGTCCTGGTTGCCCCGACGGTCGCTTCGACGTTGCCGGTTGTTGTGGTTGCCGAGTGACGTCTGGCTTGACTCCGCGTGCTGCCGACTAGAGCCGGCCACTCGATGTCGCTTTGAGGTGGATGAGACTGCCGCTGGGGAAGTTGACCGACTGGTCAGTACGAGTGTGTTGCCCGACTGTTGGTGCTGCTGACATGCGGCAGCGGTAAGCATGGCTTTTACCCTTGCGATCGTCGGGGTGGCCTGGTGATCAGGCCCAAGTTGGACCGTGTCCAGTAGGGTTGTGGCGGCCACGATGTTCTGTTGTGGCGTGACGAAGACGTCGTGGTCGCCGACTTTTGTTTGGAGGGTTTGTTGCTGAGCGGTTCGCCCAGCCCTGCGTAGGCCATCGTTGCGGGCGTTCAGGCGTCTTGCTTCTCCCTCCTGTTGTTCTCGCAGTCGGCAGGCCTCCTCCTCTTGTGGCTCGTGTCGTCGGCATGATTCCCGAATAGGAGTAGAGCCTCTGGATGCCATGAAAATTTCTCGCGGCGGAGTGAAGCTTGCCGAGCTGGTATCCGACTTGGAGTCGGAATCCGACTAGGAGTCGTAGTCCGACTAAGAGTCGTAGTCGGAATAGTTGATGGGGGCGATTACAACTCCGACCTCCCTAGATCCGATCTCGAGCGGCTCGGGGCCGTATCCGAGTCGAACTCCAGAGGATCGGGTTTGCCACGTCGAATGTAGATTGTAGATATCCGCGGCGTCGCCGAGTCCGAACGGGAAATTGACAACCTCTTCCTTTTTTGGCCCAATCTCGGCCGGCTCAAAACCGAGTCTGAGTCGAACACCGAAAGAAAGAGTTGTCCCTGGACTCGGGCATATTGGAGATCGCCGCAGCATGTCGTGAGAGATTGCTGCAGCATCGTGTAGGCCGACTGGCGCGGAGTCGGCTGGTTCCTCGGCCGATTGGATCGGGTCCGTGTCGGCCAAGGTGAGATTGCCGATCTGGTCGGCGGTGAAGTCGAGGCTTCTGAATGCAATTGTATCTCCGGGGGAGAGTTTGCCGCCGTCGACTCCGGTTGCTGGATCCATCGAGCTTGTAGATGTAGATCGCGCCGAAGCCCCTACCTGGCGCGCCAACTGTCGATGTTTTACATCGGCAATAAATATACGGGGCTACTCGGCGGATGGAAACTCGGTGGATTGCAAAGGAACACAGAGAGATTTTATACTGGTTCAGGCCCTCAATGTGAGGTAATACCCTACGTCCAGTTTATGTGTATTCCTTTGAGGATATACGGTGGTGGTTCTGATGAACTTGTGTGCACCCGCCCTCATGGGGCGCCCTGCCTCCCCTTATATACTGGGGGACAGGGTTACAAGGTAGGAGTCCCTATCGGATTACGACTAGGAGATCTCCCCTTAGAGATATAACGCACCCGACTAGGACTGTATATTCCTTTCTATACAAGGCGAAGTCTGCCGAATCTAGCTATATCTCTAATTACAAGGCTAGGCCCATCCTCTGTCCGAGTGGCCCATATGCTTGTCATAAGGTACCCGGGGCCCATGACACCCACAGGCTCATAATTGCAAGCTGTTACAGATGAGTTATATTTGTAACGGCTGATCAGTCGTTACAGATAAGTCTTCACATCTGTGACCAAAATTTTGTGACGGCTGGTCTAGATGTGGGTTTTGAGTCATTACAGATGATGACTAGTTCCCTAGTAGTGATACTATGCTTGCATGTACAGTACAATGTATACTATGCATCCATGTCGTCTGGATGTAATTCGCAAATTCGAAAGTGCAGTTTCCAATTTCTACCTGAAAACTATGCATGCATGATTTTTTTGTTAAATTAAGAAGGCTTATAATTTACTCATGCTGAAGCCTGAAGCACATATAGTCTCATAACACAGTTTGCCAAATACCAAGTCCTTATAACTTTACATTATTTATATATGGGAGCATCAACTTCTTGCCAACACATTTGCACACTTAGTACATTATTCATATATGGGAGCATCGGTTGCTTGCCAACACATTTATTAGACACTTACCACATTATTCATATATGGGACCATTGGCTTGTAGCCAACAAATTTAGACACTTACTACATTATTCATATATGGGAGCATCGGCTACTTTCCAACACATCTACGCACTTACATGTACTAAAACAAGATCGAACCATGCACCCTTCAGTACACATGGATACGCGTATTACACAACAATGAGATCGATCGGCTAGGAGCACAGGTGATTAATTTGGCCTGCTCCAGCAGGTTTATTTAACTGTAATTTGCTAGCATTTGGTTGCAGGCCAGCCAGCCAGTGATGTGCCGGTGACGTAAGGATACATGGGGAGTTGCTAGATCAGGAGCAGTTGCCGGGCATGGTGAGGCCGCACTTGCCGGGCAGCGCCATGGCGCGGGCGGCGTCGATGTGGTAGATCCTCATCCAGAAGCCGGCGACGCCCTTGTACCGGCAGATGCAGGCCAGGTCAGCCTTCCCCAGCGCGGCGCAGCACTCCGCCGACGGGCTGTCCGTCGGGTCGGTGACGGCCGCCGCCGGCTGGCACAGCTTGAAGTCGCCGTTCGACATGTTGCAGATGGCGCGCGCGCCCCGAGCGGCGGCGAGGGAGACCAGCAGGACGAGCAGCAGCGAGGATGACAGCGCCTGTGCCTTTGCCGCCATTCTGATGCTAATTTTTGAACGTACTTCGTTAATTCTCTGGCTAGCAGTCTGTGCGTGTGGGGTCTTGGCTCTAGCCGGGTTCGCTTGTGTGAGGAGAAGCTTTGGTTTTGGGTCCTATTTATAGTGTCTGTTTATTTGCAAAGTAGCCCTTGCTATGTTGGTCAATGTGATTTCTAGCTGTTTGCTCTAAATCAAAACAGAGAGTAGAAAAATGTGTTGGGTTTTAGTCCTATAGTGATTATGGATTATAAGAGAGCATACGCTAAAAGATACGGTTCTCATCTATCAAACTATATATTTTTTGGTTAGACTCATGGGTTTTAATTGTGAATCGTGCTGGTTAGGCTTGAGGTTTATAACCATCTCCGAGTCACATGGTGCATGGGACGCACATGGAATTGGTGGAACGCTATTGGCCCGTAACAAAGGAAATATGTGGTTGTTATATATTTTAATTGTTTTAATATTGACTAGCCCTCTAATTAAACTTCAAATTTAAATGCTACATATACAATTTTTTTAATATTGACTAGCCCGTATTTGTTTTTAAAAATTAAAGACTATTTTTGACGTTTATAAAATTAAATTAAATCACAAAATTCAAGATGAACGCTACCTATACAATTTTAAGCAATACAGGATAGCTCCTGTCAGTACCATTCGTAACTGTTAAGCATACATATACATCTGTTAAAATCGATGAATCCACTATCTTTCAGATCATTCAGACCATACGTACGGGTCAGCTGGTTGATCGATTGGTAAGGTAATATCTGGGCGACCCCCAAGATACTTTGCCGACATCAGTATAGTGCAAGATGTTTGGAGAGCGCTAGCATCATGATTGCCTGTGGCTCACTGGCTCGTGCATTCCTTATCATGACATGATAACATATTTGAGAACTGCAAAAGTTTGGCACAGACGTTAACTAGCACTTCTACTTAGTCCGGAAAAGAAAAGAAAAGCTATAGCTAGCACATCAGCGTGTGTGAAAAGGAACAATTGTCCATGTCAATCAAATATTTACAATAACCGACCATGTCACTTAGTTACGTTGTACTATATATTGTTTCTAAATTTTACGAGTTGCACCTCAACAAAACCTTATGTACAAAAGATTTTTCTAGAGGCAACATTCAAATAGTTTCAAATAAAAAAAAATCAATAACAGTTTATTTTTAACTCCAGGGGCAGCAGCCCTGCCAATTTATTCAAAGAGAGATACAAACACCAACCCAGAGAAAATTTACTAAGGGCTTGCTTGGGATTTTTTCACCTGTAATTTGATGGTCACCAAAAATACAATCGTATTTTGTTACCCTTGTAAAAGAGTGTTTGGGTAGAGTGAACAACACTATTCTACAACCGATTGCCACCAACAATGCCGAGACCCGTGTCATGAGGCAGTTAGCATGTGCGGTGATATTCCCTCCGAAGCAAGCGCAAGGTCTAGAGGAACGGGTTTTCCCTTTTTTTACGAATGTAATTTCCTCTCGTAACAATTTGTAACTACATCTGCCTCGAATGCTCCAGTTTTTCTTAATTTTCCTTGTACAATGTACCATCAAATGTTGTTGTGCCAATTGGGTCATTACTAAATGATGAAACCGACAATGATGAGCGGTGCCTCTTTTTGCTAGTGCATATAGAGGCCCTCATCTTCTCAGATTCTAGCTAGCTACAAGATTACCAAACCACTAAACGGTGTAATTTTTAAAAAGATTTTCTACGTATAAGTTTTTTAAAAAATTCAAATAAATCTAATTTTTAAGTTTTTAATAGTTAATACTAATCAATCATGCGCTAATTGAGCGTCATCTTCTTATATAAGCCAAGGGCTAATCCAGCAAAAAAGCTAAATCGAATGGACCCTGAGTTGCATATACACCCACAAGTACAATCCAAAAGGTTAAACTGTTGAACAAAGATGGTCAAATTCATTTATACTCCAAAAATATAAATGAATCAAGCAGTCAGAGTTGTGTCCCGTTGACTTCGAAAAGTCCAAAATGACATTTATTTGTGACTCAATGAAGTATCGTAAGAGAGAGATTATTTGAGAAAGATGTTTACCCCAACTTTCCAGCCGATGACGAGTATACATCATACGTACATCTCTCGATGATGCTGAATAAGCACACAAATACATATAGGTGCCAAATTTATTCATGTCCTCTAGCTTGCAGTGTGTTGATCACATAGTATACAGATATTAATATATGTTATATATTGGAAGCGCTAACTAGCGCTCAGGAGTACCCTAGTAGCGCCCCGCCTACCGAACCTCCGACGAGACGACGGCAACATGCATGGTGAGGAGGCCGCGGTACAAGCTTGTCAGCAGTGCGCCGGCAAGGTGAGGCCGCACTTGCCCGGCAGCGCCATGGCGCGGTTCAGGTCGATCCCGTAGAACCTCACCCACACGCGGGCGCCGGCGGAGCCCTTGTACCGGCACAGGCACGGCAGGTCGGCCGCGGCCAGCGCGGCGCAGCACTGCGACGACGGCGTGTCCGTCGGGTTGCGCACGGCGGCCGCCGGCTTGCACGCCTGGAGGCCCGCGTCGGACAGGTTGCAGATGCCGTGCGCGAGCCCGGCCGACGCCGCCAGCACCACCGCGACGGCGAGCACCGCGGCCGTCGTCGTCGTTGCCTGTGCCTTAGCCATGGATTATGTACGTTTTGGGAATTTGTTTGTAATCTGCTAGTTACTGCTGATGGTTTGAGTAATTATTTTGGGTGATTTTTGTAGTCTTTGGTCAGGATGCATGGGTTATTTATAGGGAAGAACTTACTTTTCGGAGGTTGAAATGTGATGAGCAGGTTTTGTTTTTGAGATATTGTGCTGTAGCCACTGAGTTAGTGTGTTTCGGTAGTAAAGCATATTTATTTGCATGTTTTGTCAAAAGTAGACAACTGAAAGCAACGGATGCTAGGGAACCTAGGGCGACTATATGACATATCGACTCGGTGCACCTGGAATTGAGCTTATGATGAACTGCAAATTTGATTTGTTTTAGGTTTCCTTGGAACTTTATCTATCTTCATGGGATAAATCTTAATCTTGAAAATAAGGAAGTAAATTTCACAAAACATCATATACATTTAGTATTGAAATAGGGGGCTCTCCATTACTTTAGGTGCACATTTTTAATGGATGATTGATAAAATTGAGTTTATAACTATTATTTGAGGGTACAAACAAATGAATTATTTGTAGAATATTGATAAGTAAAGTTTTCTAAGAAATTCTGATGAAAAAAAGTTATTTTTTTTTTAAAAAATATGCCATTATAAGCTTAGAAAGCGTGCCGTGATAATCCATAATCCATAAGGTAATTAGTGCTCATGCAATTACAGTTAGATGAATAAATCCCACAACATTATATTTTGTATTACAATCTACCATGCTCATATGGGATTGATCCCTTATAAATTTACTTTAGAAGAAAACTTTCTGAATTACCATTGCAAAGCGCCTGCTATATGATGAATGCCGACATCAGTAGTGGCCAACAATGCGCCATCAGGTTAGCACCAGTAATTAATCAGCGTGCCATTAAAAGTTGCATATACGCCATGCATGCATGGTCAAGTCTTGTAATGTTGGTCTCCATCCCCACTACTCACTAACAGTGCCCAGTCCCCACTCTTTTTCCACGTCTTTGGAAAATGAAGACGATAGTGTTATTAATAATCACGATTTGCTGCACTCGCGAACATGTGCACCACCCCGAGCGTGTATTGGACGTCAATTCACCCTTCCAATAATTATCACTGCTGTATATAGTACTTAAAAAACCATTTTTAGTGACACTCCTTTATTTTTATAGGTGACTAAAAAATGAGCCATTTATAAAAATAGTCTTTGGTGTCACAAACCTAGAAAAATGTAATATAAAAATCATATAATAAAATGTGCAAGTAATAAATCATCTCTCCTGTGTGCATATTATTATTTTCATTGTTTGTAGATCTTTATTGTATTTTTATAATAGGCTCATAAGCACTGAAGTGGACAAGAGAAAATTCTAAAAGCAATTGGTTCAATGGAAAAATCTGGAAAAATTCTAAAAATTACTACGCACCACCCAAAGCCTACCTGAACTTTTCCAAGATTTTACAACTTAAATTGGTACCCCAAATAAATCCCACAAGTCTGGTGAAATCTGGATTTCAAACCTTTAATCCAGCCAACTTTGCAATTTCACCAAATTAATTCCACAGCTTTTCATCCAGTGAAACTCTGCCAAGTTGATCTCCTATGTACCCTCTGCCACCAGTAATTTTTCCCAAGCCTGGATCACAAATTAATCACATGAAATATTAGGTGCAAAATCCCTGCACTCAGTTGGACAGCAGCTAATCACAACCTGATGCCATCTTGTTTTTTCACCAGAATTAAACCATAGCTAATGAAGCTTCGCCGATTGACCAGTGGACAAACCAAGTATCCCTCTGTCTCCAGAAATTTTGGCTGAATTTAGTTCACCTTCTAACCTACCCAAATGGCATGTGAGAAACCGCTTGCGGGCAGCAGCCTGGGACTTAGCCTCTGGCCCTGTCTCCTTGTCTCTCTCTCTCTTACCAATGGGCCCCACCAACCCTGGACCCACTTGACAGCCTCACAACCCTGCCAGCCAGCTGACCACCACTGAGGAGCAGCACCACATGTCGGAACGCATCGCCTCGCTGAAGACCACGTCACGGTCGTCCTTGCGCTGTCCGATCTCGTGTATTTAGAGAACCCTCGCGCCGACAGAGACAGTGCCCTCTCTACATCACGTTCTCCGCAAAGAACCAGCCTAACCACCACTGGAGCCGAGAACGCCGTCATCTTCCTCGGCGCTAGCGAGATCCTCGTCGTCACGCCACTTCTCTGGTAAGCCTCACTGCAGACCAAGCTCGGGAACATGATCACCACATCATGCCTGATCCATTTTGGCCATTCCCCTTCCATGCCGTGCAAGTTGGGTTCACCGTCGCGGCCATTATCGTCTCCAGAGTGCCGCCGCTAGGTTGCTGTTGTTCCGGCGAACTCCGACGACCCAATGCCGGGCTACCTCGCCACTCACGTCGTCGTGACCCCAGGAGCCAGACGCCCCAACCAATTGCCGCGGCGACGCCGTGTACCAGTAGATCAAGCCCCTCTTTTTCTGCTCCGGTGAACGCGCCACCATCGCTGATTCGCCGTCTCCGGTGAGCCATTGTCCGATTCCTCGCTCTGCTGATCTCCCTAGGTCTTAACTAACCCGGTCGAAGTCCCTGCTCGGCCACCCGTGGACCGGAATCCGCCGCCAACGTGACACCGACGATTTCCGCCACCGACAGGACGATCCACAAGTCGCCGTCACCGTCCAGACCTCGCCGGCCTTCTCAAGACCCTTGGTGAGCTACCTGGAGGTCCTTAGGAGCCCATGCATGCTTGCACTTAGACGGGAACGAGTTGCATCGACAGATGCCTCTACGTCTAAAACCGCTCCGCCGCTTGCACCACCACCGCTGACTATTCTAACCACCATAGCCCATGAGACCACCACCCATGGCTTCGCCGTGAGCCGGACTACATTTCTTATATTGGCCGCATCGTGCGAAACCCCGTAGAATGCCGCCGGCGCCAGTGAGAATGTTGTCAGGCCGCTGTCGTGCTGCTTCGTCGGCATGCGCCGCTGCCCTCTCACTGACACGCGGGACCCACAGATTAGCACACGAGGACTTAATTAAAATATGATTAAAACTTGAGGTATTGATTAGCAAGAACGACTGTCACCTACATGTGGACCCGAGGATGTATGTGTAATAACTCTAAAATTGAAAGACTCTTATCAAAGTCGCCATGGCACATGGCCGAGGACCGCGGGATCTAATCCCTAGAACCCGAGGGGCCTCAACTCAAAAGATGTTACATTGACCTATGGGTCTAGCCGATTTAAAATCCGGAAAAATAAATAAAAATACTTATAGCTTTATCTGTTGAACTGAAAAATTGTGTAAGCTTGTAAAATGCATAATAAGTTCATTTTAACTCCAAATAAAGAAAACTAAAATTTATGCGTCAAGTGCAAGACTTGCTTGAAAAAAGGGTATGTACATGAGAGTTTTAGTCCTTGTGTTGTGCCTGTTATTTTGGTGCCTAAGAAAGATGGGTCATGGCGCATGTGTGTGGATTATAGAGCCATTAACAACATAACTATTAGATATCGTCATCCTATTCCTAGGTTAGATGATATACTTGATGAATTAAGTGGCTCTATCGTGTTCTCTAAAGTAGACTTGCGTAGTGGATACCACCAAATTAGAATGAAGTTGGGTGATGAATGGAAGACCGCATTTAAAACTAAATTTGGTTTGTATAAGTGGTTAGTAATGTCTTTTGGTTTGACTAATGCTCCTAGTACTTTTATACAACTCATGAATGAAGTTTTACGCACTTTCATTGGTAGATTTGTGGTGGTTTACTTTGATGATATACTTATTTATAGTAAGTCTTTAGATGAACATAAGGAACATTTACGTGCTGTTTTTAATGCCTTGAGAGATGCACGTTTGTTCGGTAACCTCGCAAAGTGCACTTTTTGCATGGAGCGAGTTTCTTTTCTTGGTTATGTTGTGACTCCACAGGGAATTAAAGTTGATAAGACCAAGATAGAAGCGATCAAGAGTTGGCCGACTCCTACATCGGTTACACAGGTGTGGAGCTTTCTTGGGCTAGCTGGATTCTACCACCGCTTTGTGAGAGATTTCAGCACCATTGCCGCACCTATGAATGAGCTCACGAAGAAAGACGTTCCTTTTTGATGGGGACAAGTACATGAAGATGCCTTCAATTTGCTTAAAGAGAAGTTAACTTATGCACCGCTACTCCAACTCCCTGACTTTAGTAAGGTTTTTGAGCTTGAATGTGATGCAAGTGGGATTGGGATTGGAGGTGTGCTTATTCAAGAAGGTAAGCCAGTTGTATATTTTAGTGAGAAGTTGTCAGGATCTAGTTTGAACTATTTAACCTATAATAAAGAATTATATGCTTTGGTTCGAACATTAGAGACTTGGCAACATTATCTATGGCCAAAGAAATTTATCATACATTCTGATCATGAGTCTTCGAAACATATTCGAAGTCAAGCTAAATTGAATAAACGATATGCTAAATGGGTAGAATTTATTGAGTTGTTTCCATATATCATTAAGCATAAGAAAGGCAAAGACAATGTGATTGATGATGCTTTATCTAGGCGCTATACTATGTTATCTTAACTTGATCATAAAATTTTTGGATTGGAGACAACAAAAAGAATTATATGCTACTGATTTGGACTTTAAAGAAGTTTATGATCACTGTCGAGAAGGGAGAACTTGGAATAAATATGTGTTGAATGAAGGATTGTTGTATCGAGCTAACAAATTATGTGTTCCTGTAAGCTCTGTTCGTCTTTTGTTTTTGCAGGAAGCACATGGAGGTGGATTGATAAGACATTTTGGAGTGAAGAAGACGGAGGATGTGCTGGCCACTTATTTCTTTTGGCTGAAAATACGGCATGACGTTGAACGATACGTTGCACGATGCAGCACTTGTAACAAAGCTAAGTCCCGTCTTAATCCACATGGTCTTTATATGCCTCTACCCATTCCTAGTGCTCCTTGGGAAGACATTTCTATGGATTTTGTTTTAGGATTGCCTAGGAAAAAGAGGGGGAGGGGTAGTGTATTTGTTGTTGTTGATAGATTTTCCAAAATGGCACATTTTATTCCTTGTCATAAGAGCGACGATGCTACAAAAGTTACTGATTTATTTTTCAGGGATGTCGTTCGTCTACATGGTGTGCCCAATACAATTGTTTCAGATTGAGATACCAAGTTCTTGAGTCATTTTTGGATGACGTTGTGGAGGAAATTGGGGACGAAGTTACTATTTTCTACAACTTGCCACCCCAAACCGATGGACAAACGGAGGTGGTGAATCGTACCTTATCAACGATGTTGCGGGCTGTTCTAAAGAATAATTTGAAAGTGTGGGAAGAATGTCTTCCACATGTGGAGTTCGCCTACAACTGTTCGTTGCACTCCACCACGAAGATGAGCCCATTCCAGGTGGTATGTGGCTTTAACGCTCGTGCTCCAATTGATTTATTGTCTTTACCATTTTCAGAAAAAGTGAATTTTGATGCTAAGACATGAGCTGAATTTGTGCTTAAGTTATATGAGACCACAAAGAATAATATTGAGCGTATGAATGCAAAGTATAAACTTGCTGGTAGTCAACGTAGAAAGGAGCTTATTTTTGAACCCGGTGATCTTGTTTGGTTACACTTAAGAAAGGATAGGTTTCCTACTTTGCGCAAGTCAAAATTAATGTCTCGAGCTGCCGGTCCTTTTAAAGTTCTTACGAAGATAAATGATAATGCATACAAGATTGGTTTATCTATAGATTATGGTGTGAGTGATGTTTTCAATGTTGCTGATTTGAAGCCTTACTTGGGTGAAGAAGATGACCTTGAGTCAAGGACGACTCCAAATCAAGAGGGGGAGAATGATGAGGACATCACTTCTTTAGATACACACTTATAATCTCCTCATATTGAACAAGATGCGCCACAGATCCAAGGACCAATTACTCGCGCACGTGCCCATCAACTTAATCGCTAGGTGAATACGTTCCTAAGCTTACATGGAAATTTTTCTACGAATGGCATACTATTTAATTGTTGTGATGATTTTATTGTTATTAGAAACTTGAGAGAAGACCATGGATAATAGCTCAGGAAACAAAATATTAAAGTGGAGACAACAAGTGCAAGTAAACTTCTATTTTCGAAACCGGTTTAGTTTCAGGCTAGGAGACAGCGTCAACTTCAAATGGCCATAACTTTTGATCTAAAAGGAGTTACAAGGCCTACAAGTACTTGTTGGAAAGCTTATGAAATCTAATTTCAGATGGTTTTGGTTTCATACCAAAGTTCCTCCTGAGCTATCCAGAATCGTCAAAACAAGTTACATTATTTTTTCTGTTCGAGTCAGTTTGGGCCTTTGGGCTTTGTATTTGTGTCGTGGGCTAAACCCATGAGGAGTGCACCCCTCACAGGAAAAACCCTCACCATAGGACATCCTAACTCATATATATTCAATAGCCGCCACCGTTTAGGGTGCGTTTTGCTTAGATTATTATTTCTCTGAACAGTTTCGCCGTTTATCGGTTTGTGAGACCCCAGAGTATCATTATTCATCTGCAAGTTGAGTTGCAATCTTCCTTGTTCTTGCTTGTGTTTTTCGATTCGCATGCAGGGATTAGGCTTTGTGGCGAGGTCAACCGGGCAGCGCACGGTTGATAACAAGAGGAGACGTGGTACTGCGATTGCAGGGTTCGGGTCTTGGTGATCAGAACCCGGATCGTGAGTGTCGATTCTCCACCAAATCGAGAGTTATCCTTACCTAACGGAAGATCAGGCACCCTGTTGCCATCATATAGTACTTGAAATGTAGTTAAATGGTAGATATGACCTAATTGTTGTATGATCCACCTTTGATGCTTGTTACCCTACTGTTTGTAACCCTAGAAGGGATTAGAGTATTGTCCAAGTGCTCAAAGGGGTATTGAAATGATTAATATGCTCCTATATGCTTCGACATGCTATTAGAATTGCTAAATAACATTGTGGTCACTTTATACTCTTTAAAATAGGAATTTTTATACTTCTGGACAGAGGTACATCCTCTGAATAATTGTGAACTAAAATGATGAAAAATCGTTTTAAGACTTGAGCAGCAAGTGATATACATATGATGCTAGTTGTATACCGATAGGGAGAGTGTTCTCCTGAGTTGATTAAGGACCGAACTCAATGTCATATTCTTATGTTTACAGTACGACCACACGTGCTAGTATGGAATGGTCTTAGCTCACTAAGTTGCTCATTATTTAGTCTTACATTTTGGTAGGCCGGAGTAGTGTGTGTTATGTTGTGGTATTAATCCAGAGGAGCTACCTATGTAACCTATAATGGTATAGGCGTCTAAGTTTGTCTAATACAATGGTGTAGTGCCTCTTGGGGAAACAAGACGGTTTGCCGCCACAGCATTAGGTTTAGAGCGAGGGCATGTGATGAGGACATCACCGGCATAGATATGACCATGTTAACCACTTCTAAACCAAAGGTGCAACCACTCTATATGGGGCTTATCATTGATGCATTTGATGAATTGGTGCTGCACCATAAAGTGTGTTTATTTTTATTTTCAGAATTACTTACATGGATCAAGGGAAGGTTTGATTGCATATGGAAAGCATGGAAGGTTAATGAAGTTGATTGGGGACCAAATCTAAGTATTCCTAAAGTCCTCCACCAGGCCACCACGTCACTTTTGGCCCAAGGAAAGAAGGAGTCCAAATTCAACACGTTTTGGAAGTTGGATTCGGACTGCAGGACAGTACCAACTTGCCACGGCTGCCACGACTTCATATGGACTCCGATTGGGGTGTTCTTGTACTTCATGGAAAGCTTATGAAGTCTACTTTCCAACGGATCCAACCTTATCTTCAAATTCCATCCGAGCTGGCCGCAATCATCAAAACAATCCACATTGGTTCCTGAGTCCGAGTCAAACGGGTGCTGCGCCATCCCCACTTGGGCCCATGGGCCTTGTAACCCTAGGCGGACGTCCCTCCCTGGTCGTATCCCTATTTAAGAGCTGCCGCCTCCCTTGTTACGACTTGGATTTCGTTGAGTTTAGGTTTAGCCCTTGTGCAAACTTCTGTTCTTCAGTTGTGTCGGACGACCACCTGTCAAGACAGCTTCGTGATCCCAACATTATGTTCGCAATACAATTTATGCTTCATTCATATTCCAATATCAGATTGCTTACGTCCTATTCTTGCTAGTTCTTCGATTGCTCGCAGGGATTGAACCTCGTGTTCAGGTTGATCGCGCCGCCAGCGGGATCAATAACATCTCGGAGTTGGTTCAGCGATTGCTAAGGCGCAAGCGATGTCGTGCGTTTGTAGTCGGATTGCCAGGGTCATCTCCACCCACAAATCGATAGCTATCAACTCATCGAAAGATCGGGCACCTCAGTCTCCATCTGCAAGCTACCTAACAACTCTAGGTCATGCCTATAACGCCCTGAAAATCGTCTTAATTAAAAATTATCGTGGGTAAATAGAAATACAAGAATACACTAGAAAATTTTTGTTTGAGAAAAGAGTTTGAATAAAATTTTGAAATTTCCAATATTAAAAATCCCGAGTTTAAATTTTTAAATAAATAATTGGATGCTTTTATATTCCAGGGGTTCTATAGAAGTATTTTAAGCGTTTGAGTATTTATAATAATAAATTCTTCGTGTTTCATGGTGGCATTTACTTCTAGTAAATTCCCCGTGATTTAATAAACCCTCTGAAATTTTCTCGGATTTTTTGGAGCTATAGAATTAATTTTAATGCTATAAAGATCACTAAAGTAATTAAATAAATATAAATAAATTCCTTCCCTTGCCCTATTCGGGTCATTCCTGATTCAGTCCTTTGAAGTCTCCCCGTTCATCGTGAACTCTGACTTCCTTTTCTTCTAGGGTTTTGTGTCGTCCCCAGAACCCTAAAGTCACCTCAAAAAGCTAAATTCGGAGTTACCGGATTTATTCATTTTTGAAACCCTAGAACTCTTTTGGACTCCCAATCCGAGATCCTCTGTATTTGAAATATCTATATTTCTCTTTGAGATAAATCCCAGATATTCCCTTAAACCCCTTTTCTGTCAAATCTCCAATCGTCTGAGATTTCTCCAAATTCCAGTCCCAATAAAACACCCTCGTCAATTCCCTAATCCCAAAATATTTTATTCAGAATATTCCATTTCCTAGTTCCCGGAAAATCTCCTCCAGTTCCCAACCCGAAGAATAATTCGATATTTTATTCCCCAAATATTCCTCGAGAAAATATTCTTCGTTCTCTGAATCCCACAAAATATTCCATTTCTTGGACCCCACTAAATATACTTTTGTTTTCTAAATTCGTCCAAATACCCTTCGATCCCCAATAATATATATGTATATATATCTATACGTATATATATATATAGAGAGAGAGAGAGAGAGAGAGATGGGCTACTGTGCTTCACGAAGCACGGATTGCCCCCGTGCTTCGCGACCGTTGCTACAAATTAGAAGTTTAAATGAGCGATCCAAACCGTTCATCATGATCTCCATATTGAAACAAGGTTGGAGACCAAATTTTACATTTTTCAAAAAATTTTTACTATTTTTTAGATAGGTATGAAATCTTGTTAATCTAAAGACTTCAAAACTGTCCAAAACCTATAAATTTGTACCCCTCTTAAAAATAGTAAAAAAATTTCAAAAATGTAAAATTTGGTCTCCAACCTTGTTTCAATATGGAGATCATGATGAACGGTTTAGATCGCTCATTTAAACTTCTAATTTGTAGCAACGGTCGCGAAGCATGGGGGCAATCCGTGCTTCGCGAAGCACAGTAGCCCATCTCTCTCTCTCTCTATATATATATCCTCGTACCCAGATAATTGGAATTCCAATGTCCTGAATATTTCCGAAATTTCTAAATTCTAAAACACGACTCAGATTCCACAAATATCCCCAAATTCTAATTTTTGCGAAATTGGAATTTTCCTGAAAAGAAGACTCCTATTTTTTTCCTTTCCAATCTTACCCGTTTATTTCTTTTTCTTCCCCTTCTTTTTCTTTTTCTCCCTTCTTTCTTTTTCAGCATTGTTCTTCTCCCCGGCCCTCCTTCCTTCCCCATCCTTCTCTCTCTCTGATTCGGCCCTACTCCAGCCACGTCGGGCCCGAGCCACCTTGGCCCGAGCACTCCCAGCGCCTCCTTCTCGGCCTCCGCCGCCGGCCCTCTTGGCCTGCACTGCCAGCCTATCGTGCGCCCCAACGCCTGCACCTGCCGCAGCCGAATCCGAGCGCAGCCGCCACCCGTCGCCGCCCCGGACTCCCTCTCCTATAAAGCCAGAGTCGTCGCTTCCTCGGTGCCCTAGCCGCCGCCCTACAGCTGTGCGCCGTCGCCGCTGCCCCTGCATCCCGAGAACATCGCCACCGCCGCGCTGCCAGCGCCAGGTCGCCGTCACCTGTGCATGCCGCCGCCGCGCTAGTGCCGCCGCCTCCTCCTGTACCGCACCGCCCCGAGGTAGAGCGCCGCTGCCTGCAAGCACCGCCGCCACCCCGTCGCGCCGCCCCTCTGCTGCTCCCGTGCGCTGTCGTCCTGCCGCCTGAGTCGCCGCTCCGTGCGCTGCCTCGCCGCGCCGACACTAGGAGCCCATGCCGCCGCTCGGCTGCGGTCATCGGTGTCCTTCGCTGCCCCGAGGTGAGCATCCCCGATGGTGCCATGGCCCTTTTCCGTCTCTGCCCAGTGCGCCTGCTCGCCAGCTGTCGCCGGTCGCTGTGTCACCGTCCCATCGCCATCGTCTACTGCCGTCGATCGTCATCATCGTCTCCCGACCTCCCCTGTCTCGCCGCGTGCCAGCAATGCACCATGGCAGGGACTGGTCTTCCTCCTGTGATTGACATGTAGGGCCCTCGTGCAGCCTTCTCTTCTCTGTCAATGACGTGTGTACCCCAATGATCACACGCCTAACCTATCTCGACCTTCCGACACATTTTGATAAAATCCTCGCCGATCTGTGTCGCCGTTTTCATCCTCTCCCTTCCCGGCGTTTGCTGACTCGGCGTCGCCATCGTTTGTTGTCGCCATCCCAGGAGCCGAGCACTGTAGCTTGACAGTCCTAGCAGTTCATTTTATTCCAACCCGTTCAAGCCTTCGGATTCAGTTCCGATTTAGACCGTTGGATTACCCGAGACCAATTCCATCCGTTGAATCCCAATCTTAGCCGTTCAATACATATAAAATCCCTATCATCATAGCCGTCCGATCTTCGAGACCTAATCTTAGCCATCGGATATTCATGTCTCTCCGGATGTTGCCACGTCAGCCTTAGCCACCTCAGCAGTCCACCGGCCCCTCCTATTCCTAAATCCATGAACCAAGTCCACTGTCACAGCCCTAAATCTAATTTTCAGGTAATTAGTGTTATGCCCTACTGTCATCAGAATGCACAATTTAAAATTCTGGCATTTTCACTTCATGGAAATTTAAGTTGGCAATATTAAACCCTAATCGGCAAAATTAGACCAACTCCTAAAAGTGCATCAAGTTGAATAGAAACATATGGGGGAAATAATTTATTCAAATACTAGCTTATTTATCATGAATCAATATAATTTTTCCAGAATTTATTTCATTAGTTTAGACCCCTTAAAAATTCAAACAAATTTCAGCCTGTGTCCTTTTTCCTTGACCTATGCATTTGTATAGTCTAAGGATTTTCTAAAGATGTTTGGTTGCACATAAAATCATGGAAAAATTCCTGTGAACACTATCCCGCATACTTAACCCACTGTAAATTTTACATGATTTTATCACTTCAATAAATGCTTCAATGAAATCCCTCAAATCAGCAAAACTAGGAAGCTAGCTGAAATAAATTGGTTTAGTTCTAAAATTCACCAAACAAAAATGAGGATTAATTAGGTAGTGCAATTCTATAAACAGGTGTGTCAATAAGAACTCTACCATCAGTAATTTTGGCTCAATTTAATTCCCAAAGAAGTCACATGAAATAATAGGAGCAAAGCCCTAGGGACATAAATTACACTGCAGAAAAACTGGGTCTTTATGCCTAATTTGCAATTTCACCAAAGATGAACCAGACCACTTCTAACCCTGAAATTTGGTCAGCAGGTTAAACACATCTTCCTCTACCTCCAATATTTTTTCCATGAATTATACCCCTTGGTAACCTGCTGAGATCATAGATGCAAGACAGCTATCTAGTACACTTTTCCGGACTTAGTCTCTAGAGTTTTCTCCTCTCTCAAGTCACTGACCAGTGGGACCCATAGGACCTTAGCCCACTTGTCAGCCTTACCACAGCATGGGACAGTGTGTTTCACCAACATTCTTACCAATACTCCTCTCTTCTCCCTAGGAACTAACTTATTGGACCCACAAGTCATAGAGTAAACCTAGCCAAATATGTGTAGAAAAGTGTTGTCTTACATGTGGGACCCACCATGAACACGTAGCACTAGAGTAACTCAGCAACTGCATGCCAGATGTGTCACTGCCTCCTTCTTCCTCTCCCTCACAGCACACAGAGGCATAGAGATGAGCTCAACCACTGGAAACCTCGACCTTTTCGCCTCAAATTTAGCCAACCGAGTCTCTTTCTCATCCTCTCCACGTTCCCACTGAGGAAACCGACGGAAACCCCAAGGATCACTGGTGGCAGCCTCATCCTCCCTACTGCTGAGAGTGTTCGACCGAGCTCGAGCTAGCTCTGGTGAGTTCCATCCCTTCTTGACCCCGGGAACGTGATCTACAAGCTTTGATCGTTCCATTTTTGCACTTAGCCGTCCCAGGTTTGCTGGCCGAAGTCGCCGTGGCGCCGCCGTGCTTTGTATCTACTCTCTAGAACCACCACCATGACAACCGTCGTTGTTCCAGCCGATCCAGTACACCGCCGACTGAGCCAGCTCGCCAGCGTCGTCGCCTCGCCTCCAGAAGCCCGCTAACCGAAGGAATCAGACTGCGAAGCCCCGAGCAAGGAGATCGGCCTCCGTCTTCCCCAAGTCCGGCCGCCTGCCGCCGCCGTCGATTTCTTTTTCGCTAGTGAGCCTCGCTTTGATTCCTTACACTGGAACCGCCTCTATGAAGTCCCTGACCGGTTAGACGCCTTACCTCAACCGCATGACAACGGAAGCAAGCCAACGACGCGACCCTGAAGGTTTCCACCGTCGCCAGACTAGTTCCGCCGTCGCCATTGCTGTCCCGGCTTCGCCAAGACCAGCACGAGCCTTGGTGAGCACCCTGGTACTCTATATAACCACATGCATGCATGGATTTGGAAAGAATCAAGCAGTAGCTCCTTTTTACATGCCATCCCGAGATGTTTCCCCGCTTGCGCCGCCGCGGTGCCTAGCTCCGGCCACTGCCAGCGATGAGAAGACCATCGATGTGTTCGCCGTAAACTCATCTTCTTTCTCTCTTTTGGCCACACCGGCAACCAAGCCGCCGTTCGCCGCCAACGCCGGCGAACAGAGCCGGTGGCCCAGTCTATCTGCGCCTCCCCTGCTTTGTCTCTATGGCGCACTGGCCCCACCTATAAGAGAAAAAGAGATAAAAGAAAATCCGAGAAAAACAAACATTTGATTTATTGCATAACTGGAAAATGGGTAAACTTCAAAAATTCATAAGTAATTAATTCTAATTCATTTTTGAGTGAAACCAATTTTGTTAGTTCTGTAAATTTGTAAACTTTAATACTATCAAATAAAATATGACCACTTCTATACAGAAAATATCTATAAAATAATATGAAGCAAAAGTAACTTATTTTGTGCCTAGGAATTTGGAATATTTCTATAAAATCCATTATAACTCCTTTTGAGGTGAACCAAATTTCTATGGATTCATAAAAATGATCTCTTAAATTTTGTAAAATAAAAAGTGAGAACTTCTGTGTAGGATTTTTCTCTAAAAATGGAAATATCTTTTATATACCTCTTAATAACCTAGAAGTTTATAAATTTCTGGAAAATTCATCCTAACTGCTAAAAATATGAAACCACTTTTGTTTAACTCAGAAAATTGTATCCTTTACTTTGAACAATTTGTATTTGACAAAACTACCTCCCAAAATAGGCCTAAGTAGTTTCTAAACCCTTCTTTTTGACAAACTTGAAAAATTTATATCTAAATCTTTTTAAATCAAATTTCAGTGAACCAAATTTTGTTGGAACCAGTAGGTTATGCTCTTTTATATAAAAATACATGCCTTCTTGAAATCTTAATAGAAAATGCCAGTCAAATATAATAACTTAAGGTTACAATATAAATAAGTGCAAAACTGCCATTTTCAGCCTTCCAATCTTGTTATTTTTGTATCTCCCAATCTACAGATGCGAATGACTTGGTTCTTTCTTCTAAAATCTTGTTAGGACATGCCCTACCTACTGTATTTATCTCATAATTAATTGATCATTTCTGCATAGACATGTTTAATTGCTTCTTATTTGCATATTCGCTTTTTATCGGTAGATTCAGACAATTCGAAGTACGTGGAGCAAGAACCAGAAGTTGAGTGTGACCACTCACTGCAGCAAGGCAAGCATCTATGCAAGCATCTAAGCATATTAAACCTATGTTTTCAATAAATTGATTTATTTGCGAAAGAAATATCTATATGCATGTTTTAGTCTATTTAAAATGGGAAAACGGGTAGAGTCAATATTGCCCAATTGTATGCATTTCCATTCCTTGGTTGCTGATACCATGTTTTCACCTTGTCACCCCTGGTTAAGGACTTTGGGATACTTTTATTTTACCGAATGCTTAGCCATGCCTATTCCTAGACTTAGAAAAATCCGATAGATGGAGCTATCGGTTCAAAACTAGTTTAATACGCATGGATGGGGTAAAATCTGAAAAGAATAACTTATGATTTATAATTGAGAATATGTTTGACTTGGACGGATGATAGGGCGATGACGGGATGGTGTTTTCCCGATGCATGTAGCTCCGTCTGGGTCGTTAAGGACCGAACATGTTGACATCTATTCAAGCACCCTACGTACTTCCACATGCCAGGAATGGGACGGCTTAACTCAGTAGCACGGGAGGCTGTGGCCATCTACGCCCGTCCGTCAGTCGTGAGGAGGGATTTCCTTTGGAGGGCCTTGAGCCCACTTGGTTTTGGCCGGAGGTGCCTCCTGCGACGGTGAGCCCGCCTTAGTCACCACACACGCACGACTAAGTCATCGGGGGCCCAGACGTGGTTTAGGTGGTTGGGGCTAAGCGTGCAAAAGGTTTTGTTGTGACCTCTAGTTCGCACTCAATGTGTAGAGTGTGGGTACCGATGGGTACGGATCAAACTAGAGTGTAGCCGTTTGACTTCTATCATATCGTGTGGGTAAAGATGTACACCTCTTATCAGAGTAAGAACTATTCGAATAGCCATGTCCACGGTTACAGGATGACCGCTTGATGTGTTAGTCACTCATGTTAGCATCCAACTTGGGATATGTGGTTATGGGATTATGTTGTTATACCATGACTTCGGATAGTCATGGATGGATGGGTTTATATGAAAGGCTTTGATGTTAAATATGGCTTGGTTTAGCCATGAAAGACGGTATGCTTGTGTAGCATAATTATTTGGGCAATGGTGGCCCATTGTTGATGTTAGAGCATGGGATTGTGCTCATTTTTACTTTCATTTCAGAACTATAAGCTTGCTGTCCTAAATTTTCAAATTGAGCTATTTCACAATTGCTTATGTTTTAAATGTATTACTTGCTCAATAAAATCAGCTTTATGCAAAATTAGATCGACATAGCCATACTCCTTGATGTAGAGACTAGCATTACTCCTTTATTCTATTATTATTGTATAAGCCTAGCTGAGTACTTGTTGTACTCACACTGCATATCTTTCAGGTGAGGATATCGACGACACTGATGTGGTCTACTATTATCCCGCCGAGGGTGGCGAGGATAATATGTAGTCGAAGTTATGCTCTATCCCCAGTCAGTTGCCCTGTGGTTTGGTAATGGCACCACTGGTTTATCTTTTATGTTTATATTTTCCGCTGCTATCTTTTGGGTTACTTTGTGATGAATTAGGGTGTGAGCCTTCTATGTAATTTATATAACCTTACTGCTCGTTTATCCATATTTAGAGTACTTGTGATGTTTATCAATTGCTTGCGATGAAAGTGTGAGGCTAATCGCTTTCCTAGGGACTAGATGAACATGAGTATGAATTTAGAAATGATGAGATGCATGGATGTTGGTTCAACCGTAGACCATGTCCCCAGAAGTGTGTATCATGTTTGGTCACCACCTTCGTGTGGTTTGACAGGCACACTTCACCGTTTCGGACTGGTGAATCAACTCTCCAAATATCTCTTTATTTTTGAATTTGGCGCGTTGGAATTGTATTGTGATTGGGTAAATATTATGGCAAGGCTGCGATGAGGATGGATGGTTATTGTACTTAATTGGTTTTTATTTGAGATCCCATCCATCTAGATATTTCGCGTTGTCATAATAATTACTCTCCATAATGCATTTCCGGGGTGCCCACATCCACCATACGCCTGGTCACTAACCATGAACCCCACATGTCAGCATTTATCTAAAATAATTATTCTAATCCAAAAATCTAGTGAATATTTTTGAGAATATTCTTTTCCAATTCCTTTTGGAGTTACTCTAAATTCAATCTTCCAAAAGCCGTATCTTTTCCGTTTGAACTCCGATTCGACCTATTCTTCTTCCTAAATTCATCTAAAATCATAATTTATTTGTTTATGTATTTTTATGTACTGTTTATTTGGAGTTTCTTAGGGTTTTTATCGTTTTACGTGTAGTTACGTATATTTCGTCGTTTCGGACGACTGCGGAGTCTACGGAAGAGTTCGGAAGATTATTTGAAGACATTTTCGTTTGCAAGGCAAGTCACACGACAATCTCCTTGAGCATGTTGATCCCATTTGTGAAATCTATTTTGTTTTAACATTATTGCATGAAATGTTTTTGAATGTCATTATATGGGTATTTATTTACTATCCTATGATCCTTGACTATTATGGCCATGTCGATATTGATTCCTTTACCTTGATACCCTGGGTAATAATATTGACTTGCTGGATGTTTAATTATTTATCTAGCTAGATTATTTAGGATTTGCTTAGCCATGCCTAGAAACTATAGTGACATTTTATGTGGGGAAACAATTCAAACATCAATGACTCTTTAATGATAAATGGCTATATTTTCACGACAGTGCGTCATGGTTGATTAATTAAATGTGACAACTAAAACTTGATTGATGGTGGGTTGTGAGTACCAAGGTTGTGATTGTTTCTAGTGGTGCTCATGACAGTTAAGGACCGGTTCGCGGACTACTTGTTGCGAAGCAACACTCGTGCTAACCACAAGCCAGTATGGGTAATGGTGGGAACCAAAGTGTAGTACATTCAACCGGGGTCTACCATGGTGTGTAGTGGCTATGTCAATAAGACCACCATGGCTACATCAATAAGTCCATGTCTTGGGCGTTGGATCGTTTCCCTGTTGGGGGCCTGATCAGCTTCTGCCGAAAACTGGTGGTCCAGCGGGTGGCTCCCTTGTTGTGCAGGTTACATGGAGGGATCTATCACAATTCCTTTGCGAGATACCATGGTGGTATTAAGGCGCACAGTAATGTGTTGTGTAGTTGTGTCTTGTGGGTAAATTGGTACATCTCTGGCCAGAGTAAAACTATTCGAATAGCCGTGCTCGCGGTTAATGAGCGAGTCTAGCAATGTTTTCTGTGATTAGTCCCACACTGCTTAATGATAATGATAAATGATGGAATATTGATAGCTCCTGGTTGGAGAGTTATGGTTTGGGCCTGAACTGCATTGGAGCGTTGTTCAAAGATGGATTTAATATTGATATTAATTAAACTATATGGTTTTCAATGATTTTAAATGCAAATGTTTTAAATGTTGTTTTATGCAAATGAACCATACTGTGCAATTCCTTTGGTATCCTGTTGCATTACATTGCATTTTCCTAGTGTGGCTTGTTGAGTACGGTGGGTGGTACTCAGTCTTGTATTATTGCAATCTTTAGAGTGAAGCTTAGCGAGGAGAAGTTTGGTGTTTGGCTTATACCCCAGTTGAGCTGTCTGTGGCTTGGTGCTGAAGCTACGCTAGTTGCCGTTCCGCTGCTGTTTTCTTCTGTGTGAGGACTAAGTGCCTCTGTTGTAAGTATTTATCATTATTTCGTTTTGGTTATGTTTATCAAATTGTCGATTTATGTACCTCGGCTGATTCCTGGATGAGGATTTATTGCACAAATTAGCTTTGGAAATTTTGGTGAATTTCTGGGCGTGACAATGCCTAGGGTGGATTCTCACTTTTTGTCGTTGGTGCAAGGCTAAGTTTTGAGCAATGGAAGGGCTATGTCGCGAGTAGTAAATCGGGTACGTTTGGTATCACGTGCCATGCCTTTCATGATTACTATATTACATCGTGTGGGTAAAGTGTACATACTCTGCAAAGTCAAAACTATCGATTAGCCGTACTCATGGTCACGAGTGACATACTTGTGCCTATTAAGTATATTTTTGTGATTTATGAACTTGTTTATGAAAATGGGACATGAATGGATGATTTACCTTATTATTGGTTACATGATGATGAGATTTTTAGCTTGTTGCCATGGAGGGCAGCAAGTATGATATTATATTATTATTATATTGACCACAATGATCTACTTATGTACATGATTTAAATGCTTTAATAACTGCCGTTGCAAAATCTTGGGAACTAAAATTTGCTTTAGGCTAAAATGATCCTACAAGTAGCCTTCCTTTGAATATAGCTTGCATGTATGGTAGGTTTGACATTGCTGGTACATTATATTTATAATGTACTGAGTCTTGCTCTGTTTTGCGTATATTTTGTGTAGACTTTGATGTAGGTGAGATGTATGATAGTTTTGAGTGCTTTGTGGGTGACGCCAATTTTCAGCATGGTTCTAATTAGGGGACTATCCCTAGTCGGTTTGCCTGTGTGAGACGGGTAGACACGCATTCCACTAAACTTAAATAATTTGGCCGATCGGCCTATGTAATAGCTAGTTGTACTCTAAATTTATCTATCTGTACTCGTACTATCTTTTATTTGGATATCAATGCTTTGGTGAAAGTACGAGGCTAGTCACTTTTCTTGGGGGCTAGCTGAGCATGAGTATATGCTTGGACTAATTGAGATATTTACTTAGTAGCCGCTTAAGTTTGAGTCCTCTGTGGTATGTAGTCGCTTGATTGCCACCATCGAGTAGTTGATGGGCATACCTCAGGGGGGACTGGCAAGGCTATTCTGCTGAGTATCTTATTTATTTCGAGTCCGACAATTTGAGTTTGTGTCATCTTTGTTATTCACGTGTCAAGTCTGCTTTGAGATGTGGTGGTTATAGTACTTATTTGGTTTTATTCGAGATCCCACAACTCCAATAGTTAGTGTTGACGTGGTGAGTTGCAAATCACAGTATAAGCCTCAGGGTGTCCTCACACTCGGTCACAGACCACCAATGAAAATAGATTTTAAGAGGCAGTCGCTTAAGTCAACCACCTCTGAAAATGACCTCGTTTTCACAGGCGTCGACTTAAGCGCCTGATTGTGAAAATCGATTTTTACAGGCGAGCCTTTAAGACATCCGTCCGTAGAAATCAATTTTCAGAAAAAACATATATACACGTAACTTTTTCATATGATGTCAGATGAAGATAAACTTTATATCAAATTGTAGAACTCGACGAGATCTACAACATACCAGAATTACTCAGTCGGACCCGAATCTCGAAGACGAGATTCATTTTAAGGGGGGTAGAGCTGTAACATACCAGAATTTTGACTTTCGAAATTCTAACCAAAACAAATTAACAAAAAGACCTCGAAAGTAAAATATTATACTTTCTATACAAAGGAGTAAAATGAGAGGTAGATTTACTAAAGTAAATCTTAAAAAGGGGGAAACGCTAAAACTTTTATAGTTAAAATTCTTAACTTATTTAAAGACTTACCCTAGGTCACAATATAAATAATAAAAGGGTATATAGCTAAATGAGTATAAACTATGTTTGATATAGGAATCTGTAGACAAATAAATTATTATCATTTCATGTGCATACTTTTATGTTGGATTGTTTTTGGATTTTAAAGTGCACTTTCATAATAGGATGCATAAGCATTTGCATAGCCTAAGTAATTTCTAAAAATGATTGGTCAAACATAAAATCATGAAAAAAATTCCTGTAAATACTATCCCACATAATTAATTCACTGTAAGTTTTACATGATTTTATCACTTCAATAAATACTTCAATAAAATCTCTCAAATCAGCAAAACTAGGAAGCTAGCTAAAATAAATTGGTTTACTTCTAAAGTTCACCAAATAAAAATGAAGATTAATTAGGCAGTGCAATTCTACCAACAGGCGTGTCAACATGAACCCTACCACCAGGAATTTTGTCTCAATTTAATTCCCAAAGAAATCACATAAAATAACAAGAGCAAAGCCCTAGGGACATAAACTACACTGCAGAAAAACTGGAACATTAGGCCTACTTTGCAAATTCACCAAAGATAAACAAGAACACTTCTAGCAATGAAATTTTGTCAGAAGGTTAATCACATCCTCCTCTATCTCCAGTAATTTTTACCAAATTTTATCAATTCAATAAGTGTCCCAACCAAATGTTTTGGATTCAGCAAGGCAGAGAATATTTTGCCTGCAAACAGTCTATTTGACATTTTTGCCAGAATTAATCCATCAAACATCTGCTCACCAAAATTTACCAGAACCTGGATTAGATTGTGAAATAATTACAGTAAAATTTCAGTACAATATTCATAAATCTTGCACATAAAATAATAGGCCCAAGCTCACTGACTCAGACTAGTGCACTGCAGAAAACTGTGTTACTAAGTCTATTTCATCTTTTTGCCACATTAAAAATATAAGGTCTCTAGCTTTGAAACTTGGCAGTTTGGTAGAACATATATTCACCTACATAAATAAATTTCTCCAACCCCAGACACTCTCTGTAACTCAGTGAAATCTCCGGTGCAAAACAGCTGTACACACAGTCTCCCATACTTAGCTTCTAGAGAGCTCCTCTCTCATTCTTCACTGCCATGTGGAACCCACAGACATCCTGGACCCACCTGACAGTCTCAGACACCGCCCAAGCTCGCCCTCCATGCCAAGAACACGCCACGCCACTCCCCCACGCGTCAGCTGCAACCAGAGACACCACAGCCGATCTCTCCACGTCAAACTTCCCCATTTGCAGTGAAAACTTGCCAGTAATATCCTCTCCTTGGCCTAGTCGTGTTCTCCAAAGAAATTCCAGACTTCCACCTCGAAAAAGCCGGTAACAGCTTCGTCTTCCCCGACGCCGGCAGCTGTTCAATCCAAACCAACTCAACCCCGGTGAGCCTTGCTCGTTCTTGGCCACGAGAACATCATCCCAGTCTTCTAATAGATCCATTTTTGTACATTTTACCCTAGGATTTGCTGGCCGGAGTCACCGCCGTGCACGCTCTCGGGTCCAAATTGCCGCCGTTGGCTTACCGAAGCTGTTCCAGCCACCATGGTGCACCATAGGCCGAGTCTGCACGCCATCGTCATCGCCTCGACCTCCTCTCCTAAACTCCCTAAGAACCCCGACCGGAGGTGGACCAGCATGGAGATCGGCATCGTCATCCTCCAGTCCGGCCATCCGCCGCCGTCGTCGATTCATTGATTCTCTAGTGAGTCCTAGCTTGATTCCTCACTCTGGAAGCACCACTAAGGTCCCAGCAACCTCATTCTTTCCTTGGTTTGCCAGCTCCTGGACCGAGTCGAGCCAACGTCGTCGTCCCGGAGATTCTTTAGGCCGCCGCCATGTTTCTCGCTGCCACGACCTCGCCAGAGGAGTCCAGCCTCGACAAGCCATTGGGTAAGTTTCCTAGAGCCCTTTATAACCACATGCATGCATGGATTTGGGATGAAACGAGTCGTAGCTCGATTTGCCTCAGCACCCCGAACCACTCTGCCGCCTCCGCCGTCATCGCCGTCGACTCCGGTCACCCAAGGTGGCAAGGAGACCACCTACAGCTTCGCCCGAGACTCCTCTTCACTTTCTCTTTTGGCTGCGCCGTCTGAAACGCCGTCGTTCGCCGTCGCCGCCGCCGAGAAGCGCGCGCCTCTTCTCTGCCTCGCTCTCCTCTGCCTTGCCTCACAGACACGCGGGACCCACTCGCCAGAAGGGAGTGCAGGTTGATTCCTAGGAAACCCAGGGACCTTTCTGCATAATTACACTCACTGACCAATGGACTCCATTTAAAATCTGAAAATATAAAGAAAAATAAGTAAAGTGTTAATTTTTTAACTGAAAAATAGAATAAATTGTATAATCCATAGTAAATTCATTTTAACTCCAAATTCGGTGAACTAAAATTTGTTGGAATCACAAAATTATGAACTTTATTTCTATAGAATAAAATCTGGGGAAATCAGTACCTAAAATTCCTTAAAAATAATAAAAACCATAAAACACATAAACCTTATATATAAATTTAACTATTTCTCATTACTATAAATTAAGGTTTGATAAACTCATAAAATATTGGTCTTTTCTGAAGTGAACTAAAACTAACATTCATTTACATAAAAGACACTCATATGAAACTTGTAATAGGTAAATACATAAATTAGAATACATAATATGTATTGACTTCTAAAATGCATAAGAAATTCATATTAACTCCAAATAATATGAAACCACTTTTGGTAACTTCAAAACATTTTGCTCTTTATTTTGGGAAAGCCAGAGAGTTGCTAAATTAGTATGAGAACCACCTTTAGGATTTATACAAAGGATAAATGTTTTGTATAGAGTAAAAAGAGGTAAAATGATTTCTAAAAATCATATAAACTCCATTCTTACTCTAAATAAAATATACCCAAAGGGCAGTAGATTCACAAGGCATTTTTATCAAAATATGTAGATTTATATTCTTATAAAAACCTAGCCCTAAAAACACAGGTATACTAAAATACATGTATAAATACATATACATGTCGAGAAATTGATAAACTCATTTCTCCTAAATAGAAGTTGGTAAAATAGAGATCTCTTTATCAAAATTCACCTAAAATCAGTACCAAACCACTGTGTAAGTTTCACACATATTAAAATAACTTCGAATTTTACCTTATATTATATTCGGACGTATTTTTGTATAGAACTCGTAAAATTCATAACTCTCAAACAGAACGTGATAAAATATAAATTCTTTCACCTAAATTCACTTTAGACCAGTACAAACCTAAGGTATAAATCTCATGGATATTAGAGCATTTTGGATTTTTCGCATTATTTGCTATTTATACGATCGTACGATAATTTTCTTTTAGAGAACGAATTCAAAGTCAGTGAAGGAGTGAAGTAAAGGTTGCTCTAGGTACTCAAGAGTAAGGCATGTATTCTCTGCTCCTTCTTGAACAAATTAAATCCTATGCTTTGGGGAATGAAATGTGTTGTTTGTAAAATTGCATGCGTATTTGTGAATAGCGATATCTAAATTGTGGTAATTGGTAGCTATGACCTATTTGTTGCATATTCCACCTTGAAACTTGAACTCCTTACTGTTTGTAGCCCTAGTGATGGTTAGAGCACTTCACTTGTACTCAAATGGGTTTATACTTGCTTATTATACGTTCATATGCTTAGTCATGCTCAGTAACGTGCTAAATATTACAATGATCACTATATACCTTTGAAAATGGGAATTTTATAACTTCTGGACAGAGGTGAAGCCTCTGGTTATTTGTGAACTAAAATGATGAAAAACCTGATTTTAGACTTGGGCGGCAAGTGGTGTGCATATGGAGTAGTTGCACACTGATAAGGGGAGTGTTCGCCTGGGTCGATTAAGGACTGAACTCAGTGTCATATTCTCATGTTAAACAGTACAACCACATGTGCTAGTATGGGATGGCCATAGTGGATTAAGTTACTTAATGTTTAGCCTTGCATTTTGGTAGGCAGAGTAGTTTGGGTAGTACTTACGACTGTACTGTAGGGCTGTCTAGAGGAGCTACCTATCTGAACCATGAGGGACAGTGTGATCACCTCATGGCATAGGTGTCTAAGTTTGTCCAATACAACGTTGTGTGCCTCGTGGGGAGCCAGGTATGCTGCCGCCAAGGCGCTGGGTTAAGGCGTGGGCCCGCCACCCACGACATCAGGATAGCGCCCCGATGTGGAGTAACACACCTCGTGCTGGTGCAAGGCTAAATGTTAGGTAATGTAAAAGGTGTGCTGTGACCTCTAGACCGCATTCAATGTGCAGAGTGTGGTGGTACCGACGGGCACCGGACAAACTAGAGCAATCACATCATGTGGGTAAAGTTATACAAACTCTGCAGAGTCAAAACTAATCGGTTAGCCGTGCTCACGGTCATAAGCAGCATGGTTGTGTCCATTGAGTATAGATTTATGTTTTTAAATATGTTTATGAAATTAGGACGAGGATTGGTGATTTATGAGAATTATTATGCTTATGACAATGCTTATGGTGACTTGTTGCCGTGGAGGGCAGTACACAAGAAAATTATTATGTTGATCACTTTCCTACTTATTATACATGTTTCTAATGTTTTATTAAATACCGTTGCAAATGATTATGAACTAAAATTAGCTTTATGCAAAACTGAACCCACAAATAGCCATCTCCTTGATTGTAGAGCTCGCATGTAGCGATATAGGATTGTCCTTGCCAGTACATTATTTCGGTAATGTACTAACTCTTATTTGTATGGTTATTAATCCTTGCTGTAGGTTGAGTACTACGGAAATTCGTTGCTTCTTCAGGATTGATTCTTTAAGGGGTGTACCCCTAGTCGGATTGCCTGTGGTATGGATAGACAAACTTTCGCTGAATCATACTATTCGGTCATTTGACCTATGTAACTCTGATGTAATAAATTTAGTTTACTTACTTGTACAACCATTTATTGTATACCATTGCTAGAGATGAAAGTGTGGACTAGCAATTTTTCTGGGGCTAGTCTGGACGAGTGTAGGCTTAGTACAGTTGAGATACATGGAGAGTAGTTCAACCATAGATCATGTCCTCAGAGATATGTATCGTGTTTGGTCGCCACCTTCATGTGGTTTGACGGGCATATCTCGCCGTGCGGACTGGCGTAACTATTCTTCCAAATATCTCTTGTGTTCTTAGTCTGGCGTTCGGTTGTTTTGCATTATAATTGGTGGTTTGTGTGACAAGGCTGCGATGAGGTTGGATGGTTATAGTTTTATTTGGCTTTTTATTCGAGATCCCATCTAACTAGATATTTTGTGTTATCGTACTAATTACCTCTTATAGTGTAGAAAACCGGGTGCCCACACTAAAATACCCGCTGGAATTTTCCCTGATTTTTTAGAGCTAAAGAAATAATTTTAATAATACAGACTTCACATCAGCAATTATGGAAATTAGAAAAACAAATTAAAAACCTCCTTCCTTGTTCTGGGCCGATTTTGGCCCACATCCTTTCTGTTTCTCTCTCCCGGCCTTGGCCTCCTTTTCCCTATCTCCGCCTGATATAGCCCATCTATCCCGTTGGCAGCCTCCGGCCCACCTCCCTTCCTCGCTCTGGGCCCATCCCTCCCCCTCGGCCTGCCTCCCGGCGTGGCCCATTCTCCCTCCTTTTCCTCGGCCCGCTGGCCATCCCGTCCACCCTTCATTCCATCGGACCGTCCCGGCCCAACACCCACAGTCCTCTCCCTCTCGCGGCCCATTCAATTGCCGGCCTGCTTCGTGCCAGCCCATGCCCCTCCTCCCGGTTACTAGTGGGGTCGGGGCCACCTGTCGGGCTCATCTCCTACCTCCGGCCACCGACCCCGAGTCTGTGTCGCCCAATGTCGCTGCTATTCTCGCGCCTCCTCGCACCCGCGCTCGTGAGTCAAACTACATGGGCGCGGTCATCGCCATATCCTCCACCTCTTCTCCTATTCCCCGGGAAATCCGGCGTGGACTGGAGCTCCACGACCCCCTCGACGTCCGGGTCCAAACCGCCACTTCCATGGCCTCAATCCGCTTCGCCCCGGCCACAAACCGCCTTCCCTGGGCCATAAAAAGAACCCCCGGGGCTCCCTCTCCATTTCTCCTCTTCCTCCCAAGCTTCCCGTGCCCCCTAGCTTGCTCCCCACCGCGAACTCCGTGCACCACCGCCGGCCGTTGGCTACCATCGCTCGCCACCGGCAGTTAAAACCGCCCCTAGCCACGCCGCTTCCACCGCCAGCTTCGCCGCATTGAGGCACCCATCAGCCGCCACTTTCTCGGAGCCGCTCGCCGCCGGAGACCTTTCCTCCCCGCTGACCAGTGAGCTTCGTCGTCATGACCACTCTTCGGCCGCTATCCCTCTATGTTCTCATCTCGCTTAAGCTCTTCTAACCGCTCTCTCACCTTCCCCAGGTCACGGCGCACCACGGCTGCCCGCTCCCCGCCTGAGATCATCGCCGGTTCGCTGATTTCATCGTCGATTCGATGACCGCCGCCGCCAAATCGCGTCGATGAGCGCCTCCGCTCCTCCTCATCGCCACACTAGCTCGGTGAGCTCCCCATTCCCTCCCCATTCCTTTCTGCCGCCGCGTCAGATGGTCGCCGCCGTAACCATCGGGCCACGTGCCGTTGCCGTTCGGCCAGGCTGGCCGGGCGTGCCTGCTCTCCTTCGCCCGCGACTGTCGGATTCACCCAGGTTGAATCCGGGCCGTCCGCGTGGCTGTCCTGGTCGTCGGCCGCATCGTTGGCTCGGTGGCACCACGTCGGTGCCATCTCACCCTCCTGCCTCCACGTGGCTGCCACGTTCGCGCCCGTGTGGCCAACACCTTGAGACGGTTGAGAACGTCGATCTGATATCCCAGCCGTCCATCCACCTAGAGCTCGCCATCCGATCCTGGCCGTTGATCCGTTTCCTCTGATCTCGGCCATCTATTCCTCCTTTATCCGATGTTGGCCGTCGATCTTGCTCGTCTCGATTCAATCTCAGCCGTCCGTCTGGTGGACCATCTCGGTGGTCTTGGTCCGCAGTGGACCGGCCACTCCTTCTCACTGACGTGCAGGTCCCCCATGTCAGTGGCACCTCCCCTCTCTCTCCCTAAGGGTTGACACATTAATTCCCCTTTTTCTTTAAAAAATAAATGCAAATGACGTCATAAATCGATTTAGCTTTTCTTTTTTAGGGTTAAACTCAATTAAAACTTTTAAAATTCATAACTAATTCATACGAACTCTAAATTGGACCATTCAACTCTCAAAATTCATCTAAAATTGTGATCTACTTGTTTGTTTACTTTTTATGTACTGTTACTTGGTTTTTGTTAGGGTTTTTCTTGTTTTGCTTGCTAGCGCTTAGGAATTTGACATTTTGGAAGATCGCAACTTCGTGGAAATTGTTCGGAAGATTACTTTAGGAAGCAAGGCAAGTCACGTGTTCATACTTGAGCATGTTGAGCCTGCTTTGTGAAATATTTTACTGTTTCCAAATAAATTGCATATTTGGCTAATTACATGGAATAAGAGACTACATATCTGCTTGTTTGAGACCCTGTTTATTTGATCCATTCCTTGATAATTTTGGGTGATAATTGACTAGCTTATGACTTACTTGGTGACTTAGCTAGAAATAGGGTGTGCTTAGCTATGCTTAGTTCAATTAGATAACTAATGGAATAATCACATTATACTCTATACTTGGTAACTTGATGAGCTGCGAGCATGAGGCTTCTGACTATGGTGATTGGTCGTAATTAATTAACTAAAATTTGACTTAATGGTGGGCTATGGGTGTATGGTTTTGCTAGTCGCATCCATGGCAATTAAGGACCGGTTCACGGGACCCATTGAGCAGAATTCCGTACTTACCACAAGCCAGCGTGGGCAACGATTGGGCTTATAATGTAGCTCTTCCCTCTCCTAGGCACTGTTTGGTGAGGATGGGAGTAATGGAGTTGGGTTGGCCCGGGTTTCGGTGTTGATCGACTTCTGGATCCATCGTACTGCAAGAGGGGTAGCCTGTCCGACATGGTGTGCCCTATCAACAGGTGTAATCTTAGCGTGGTGTAGATTGTTGGGAAGGGGTTGCATGAAAGGTCCGGTCATAGTCACTTTTCGGGGTGTCATGGTGGCACACTGGAGCATGGAAACATGCCGTTGGTCTATGTCTTATGGGTAAAGTTATACACTTATGGCTAGAGTAAATCTATTCGAATAGTCATACCCATGGTTATGGGCGATTGGTCAAGACTCACTATGATTAGTCTCACCCTTAATTAATTTAACTTGATTTAATGGAACTGGTTTAGTTCAGGTGGATGGTTGAGCCTGTTCAATGTGGTGTAGCGTTGTTCAGTGGAGATTAATCTTGACTTAATTAATGAACTGTTTTACTATTTTAAATGCAAATGTTTACAACTGCCCTTATGCAAATGAACCACTAACCTCCCTTTGCAATCTGGTGCACGAATGTATCATTGGTGTGACTTGCTGAGTACCGTGGGTGGTACTTAGTCTTGCTATGCATCCCCTTTTAGAAGTGAAGACCTTTTGTGTTAAAGTTGAGCTTAGAAGACCCTGGCTTATACCCTAGTTGAGCTTGTCTGTGGAGTGGAGCTAAAGCCATGCTAGAATCACTATTTTGCTGTTGTTTTCTTCCGTATGAGGACTAAGTGCCTCCTCTGTAAGTCTTTACGCTTTATGTACGTTTGGATCTGCTTATTGATTTGTCATTTTATGTACCCTGACTTGATTCTTGGATAGGGATTTTAATACACAAAATAGTCTAGAAATTGGCTAAATTTTTGGGGTGACAATTTGACATCATTTAGGGGTCCAAATATTCATTACAAAATCTCATATTTATTTTAACAAAATCTCAGATCAATGTTTCAAACGACCTCCGATAGATACGAGCTCTATATGAAATTATAGAGCTCGATGAGATCAATAACTTTATAGTTGACAACCTTTTCATTTTAGATCATTTAGAGCATCAAACAATCATTACAAGTTTTGGAGATATGAAATTAAAAGAATAGCATCCCGAGTCTTGACAAGAAGTGTTTGATGGTGAGATGATGAGCGTGATAGTGTGTGAAGGAGGAGGTCTTAGGTTCGAGCCCCATATTTCACAAGCGTGTTGAGTTTGCATGAAAAATAGTGAGTTTGCGGCTTTATATACATAATTGTTTGTTTAGATTCAGATGGCTACTAAAATTTAAATTTTTTTATTTTTGCGTCCTAAAAAGGTGAAAAATGTGAAAATTTAATTTTACAAGCGTTTGTCTGTGAAAATTTTCATAGACGCTCCTATTAAGAGGCCGTCTGTGAAAATTGATTTTTATAGACACTCATGTTAAGACGACCGTCATTTACCCGCTTGTGAAAATAACCTATTTTTACGGACCTTTACTTGCAAGCTGCCGACTTCTCCGTATGTAAAAGTCTACCGTAGCATATTTGCTATTAGTGATAATAGGTCATTTCTGCGTATTTAGGGTCAAAGAATAGAAAACAGACTAATATTGGCTACATGGCTGCAATGAATGCGCACAGCACCTATATCATTTAAATTATTAGGTAAACTTTTTCTATATATGAATCCTCATACTTATATTTTCTTGGAACTGATTGCTACCTAAAGTTGGATAAACATGTTTCTAGCTATGTGTTTAATTAAGTTAATGACACGGTACTGTAAAGTGGTGTTTGATTTAGTGGCGGATGGACAGGAACACTATGTACGCAGGGAAACTATATGTACATGAAAACCAAAAACCAAGGTATAAAAGTTTTTAAAAAATTTAAAAAATTCTCACATATAGCCAAGGTGATCATTGTACAATCATGCAAAGTTACAAGAACAAACTCAATGTCGTTTGTCAGATATAAAATTGACAAATGACGGAGAAAAGGAAGAAAAATATGAATAGTATTTTATATTTGCGATTTGTGAATTTTATATTTTATAAATAAAGTTGAGTTTATTCTTACAACTTTGTATGGTTGTCTATGTAAATCTTCTCTACATATCTGATGTTTTTTAGATTATTTGAAAACTTATATAAAAAAATTACACGTTTCCATAAAATATATGGTTTCCACCATATATTTTTCTAGGTACGAATGGGCAATAGATGTGGCCTCATCACTGCTGAACAACAGGAAATACATCACTTCCGGTTCATAAGAACTAGCGCCACCGCCGCCTCTTTCTCCCATCATCTATCCTGCCGCTGCTGGAGCAAGCCGCAGACAAAGCTACGCAACAGGGAAGCAGGGTGGCAGCGGGGTCGATTGGCAGCGCTGCTCGTACGCAGGCAAGTCGAGGCATAGAGGAAACCGGTAACAGCTAGGCGCTCGGCCTGGCGCTCCCATGATGGCCGTGCAGCGCCTCAGGCGGGCCTTCGCCTAGCGTGGGGGCGAGGAGGCGCACTTGTTCGGGGTGGTGGAGAGGGCGAGGTGGAGTCTGGCTGGGATGTGCCCCAACGTGGGGCCTGGTGCGAGCGGGGAGATGCGGAAGCGGCGGCGGATGCTCCCATTTCGGTCATGTAGCAACTCTCGCAGGCATCTGCCTAGCATGGGGGCGAGGAGACGCATGTCTACGGGGCGAGGCGAAGGCCGGTCGACGGGCGGCTTGCTGCCTAGGAGGTGGGATGGCTGGCACAGGGGCGCCAGTCGCAGTGGGTCAATGTGCTGGTCAAGGTGGCTTGAGTCGCGATGGCAAGTTGGAAGATGCAGGTGGAAGCCTAACTCGGTGTTATCTGGACCAGCAATGACGAGCCTTGTAGCTTTGTGTACTCCCTTTGGGGTGTTGTCGAGTTGCCACCCTCTTCCTTTCCGTTGGGACTCTCTAGGTGAAAAGTTCTCTTACCTTTATCACCTTCATTGAGTATGTGGAGTACTCTCGGTTGTCGTCATTAGGTTCTGGGATTCGGTCTACTCAGCTGGTGACTTTTGTAAAAGCTATGCTTGGACTAGCCTTCACCCTAGATGCAGAGGTAGAGGTCACTGCAAATGATGAATATGACTTGTTGCAAGACGATGTGTTGATGAATGATGTGGTTGATTTGATGGCTAAGGAGGCATCTATGGAGGAATTGGCTATAGTGCAGGAATTTTTTTTTATTTTTATATTTTTTTAATAAAATATTTATAAAAGTATATTTTTATTTTAAATATTTATAAAAATACACTTCTAATGTCCTTTGGGAGGATGTTTTTTTTTTTAAAATCGCCATCCCAGAGGGCGATTTGATGACGTGATTGATGGCCATTGGCCGGGCGGTCGACAAGGGCGGCTAGGGGGCCGTCTGCAAAACCCGGCTGCAGGGCCAGCCAATTTACAGGCGGCCCCCTTGCCGCTCTCTGGGAGGGCGATTTTTAGCCAGCCCAGTATAAAATCCCCTCCCAGACTCAAAAAAATATCATAAAATTCACAGAAATCATAAAAAAAAGAAAAGAGAGAGCTGAGAGCGAGGCTGAACGAAAGCAGCGAAGCTCTGCCGGTTTGCTGATTTGTCTGCAGGTAAAATCTATTGTCCCTTTGTAATTTCTATTTCTATGCAAGAATTGATGTAGTATTATACTGGTTACGTGTATAGTATTATATGAAAATAAGTTGTTACTCGTAGATCTGTAGGTTTTTAGTCAATCTGTTAGATTACTTAATTTTTGTAGAGATAGTAGTTATAAAATCTCGATTACACGGTTTTAGATGTGAGGAGAATGTTGGTACCTAGTTTAACTATATTTTTTCATCAACAGATATGTCAAATAAGGTGATATTTCGGTTATTTCATGAGCAAGGGAATGCTAGGTATAGTCCACAAGGTATAGATCTGTCGGAGTTTAGTTCAACGGCTAAGGGTATTGATAGGTCAGCTGAGAGAAGTTTCGGGTCATTGTATAACTGGCTGATGCGAGGCTTTCGACTGGACCCCCAGATCAACGTAATAAACTTGTATGTTGTAGTCAGTCGTGCAGTTGAAGGTTTTTTTTGGGAACTAATGCCAGTGGATTGCACTGCCACTTGCAGATGGTACGTGGAGAATGCATTCTAACGTGGTTGGCCACTAGGTATACTTGTGTCGGTGTATGAGAAGGATAACACCGCTGTTGCAATGCCCGTACAAGATGATGAGGGTCCAAGTACGGCGGGAGGTAATGCCGAAACAATGAAAGAAAATGAAGGAGAAAATGAAGAAGATAGGCAGCCAACAGGTGTGGTAGATGAGGGAGAACTAATCGACACCATCGTCGAAGAAATAGATAGGGAAGATATTGAAAACAAGCATGTAGAGTATGATGATTTATCTGATGAGGATAACGTGATGCCTGCAGAATAGAGCAACGAGGACTTCTCTGGCCTTGTTATCTCCGAGCGGCATCATGTGCCATGGGAGTACAAGGAGAATAAGGTCATTCAGTGGGCTAAGTATGTATATGTAGAGGATTTGAAGGATACAGTAAAACAATGGGCGGTGTCAATTCAGAGGAAGTTCTCGGTCGTGAAGTCAAGTAAATCAGTGTATGAAGTGAAGTGCGTGAAGAATGGGTGTCCATAGTGGGTGCACGCATTCAAGGGTAAATGGAAGGATTATTGGCAAGTTTCAATCGTGACCGAGCATTCATGTTACTTACCAGGTGTTGAAAAATATCATAGAAACATAACATCTATATTTGTTGTAATAGAGATGTACTCCCACATTGTGAACAATCTGGGGTACGAACCAAGGTCAATTGTTAGACATATTGAAGAGAAATTCAAATACACAATTAGCTATACAAAGGCTTGGAGGGCAAAACAGAAGGTTGTAGAGATGAGGTTTGGCACATTTGAAGCATCTTATGATAATTTGCCTCGTCTGTTAGCCTGTATTCTTCAAAGGAATCCAGAGACCTTCTACGACCTAAAAGCCTTTCCATCAATTGACCATGACAATAAAAGTGTGTTGCAACGGGTATTCTTTTCATTAGGTGCTTGCATTCATGCATTTGTGCATTGTCGTCCCATCCTCTGTATCGATGGGATATTTATGACCGGAAAGTACAGAGGGCAGATATTAACAGCAATTGGAGTTGATGGGAACAACCAAGTTCTACTGGTGGCTTTTGCTTTTGTTGAGAGTGAGAATACTGATAGCTGGTATTGGTTCCTAGAAAGGGTTAAGTCTGTAGTTGTATAGATGAGGTCAGACGTATGCCTCATACATGACCGTCACGTCGGCTTGCTATGGGCAATTGAGAAATTGAGGGATGGATATGCTGAGAAGAGATACCCACCAAGGTGGTCTGATGTCCAAATTAGATGGTGCATTCATCATATGGGTGCTAATTTCTATAGGCAATTTAAGAATAAGCACCTTATGGATTTTTTCAAGAAGCTGTGCGCCCAGAATCAAGAGAAGAAGTTCAATGAGCTTTGGAGGAGGTTGGATGAGCTGACCACTAAACAAACACATGAGCAGTCTAGGAGGGCTACCTTTGTAGGGGATAAGGCTCCACAAGCTCTTGGACCTCTATCAAGTGACAGACCTCGTATGAGAAGAAGGTCGGCATCCTCGGTTAGAAAATTTTCTGAGTGGATTGAGAATGAGCCAAATGAGAAATGTATATTGTTGTATGACAAGGATAGTTCTCGATTTGGTATAATGACCATAAGTTTGGTAGAGATTTATAACTGGATGATGCGTTGTGTTCGAGAGCTCTCACTTGTTGGCATAGTTGAATTTATCTTGCATGGCACATGCAAGTATTTCAGAGATCGGTTCAGAGAAGCCAGCCCCTCAATAGCGGATAATAATCTTTTCTTTGGCACACTACTGACTAAGTACCTGCAAGGTAAAAGTAATAAGGCCTGAAGATATCGAGCTATACCTCAAGATACACAAGAACACAGATTTGAAATATTGTGTGTCGACAAGGGCATGCGAGGAATCTACCGCAAAAGAGTTGTGCAGGAGTGCGTGCTGAAGGAAGATGGGACCTGCAAGTGCTCGTGCCGAAAGCCTACTCTGCTCCACAAGCCATGTTCTCATGTTATTGCCGCAAATGGTGAGTGCGGGATAGAAGCAAGTTATTTTGTCTCATCTTATTTCAGAAAAAAAGCAATCTATAATATCTGGAGTGGAGAGATATACGGCTTCGGTATTGCGGGGATATTTACTACAGAGCATCCTCAAGCTATCAACATTCCTGACCCAACAAAATTGAGGGATAAAGCAGGTCGTCGCAAGACAAGACGCATCCGTAATGACATGGGTGAGTCAGAAGCCGGTGGAAGACATAAATGTTGTTCAAAGTGCGACCAAACAGACCATACATATAAGAAATGTCCAAAGGATGCAACGCTGGACCGTTGGGTTCAGACGCTGATGGCAATCGTCCTACGAGTGAAGGCACAACTTCAAGACGACCCCGTCCTAGGCGTTCTCGAACATTTGGTGGTGCTGCGGTGTAATGTAAGTCTATGCTTGATCTTTGTTGTAGAACGATATGTACCGTACTGTTGTTTTTTATTGTCATGTAATAATAATATAAATCTTAACAATAATTTGTAATGTGGTTGTTCAATTAACTTTACAAACTTACTCTTACTTGTTGCTTTGACAATATAATTTACGCCAACTCTCTATTTACATGCAGGTATGGCGTACCATACACCGAAGCTGCTCGATCGGGTCCTCGATCAGTCCCACCGATCTTACCTGTCAGCCTCGAGGGTACTCAGCTAGGCACCTTCCGTCACGGCCTTCACGTCACCTCCTGCGGATGGACCACCGGTTCCGTGAGAGGTAAGAGCTATACTAACATTCATTCACTTGTACATATCTATGTTCCCCAATATTAACTACAGTGTTATATTCTGTAGGTTGCGTGAGGCTGGACTTCTTCCACTGTGCAGGCTAGTTTAGCCCGCACCGAACGAGAGGGACCCTGCTAGGCGATGGGACATTGACTGGTCACTTTTGGCGACATTGCTGGATCGCTAGAGACCGGAGACGTACACATTCCACCTACCGTGTGGCGAGATGACTCCCACACTCCAAGACGTGTCCTACCTACTGGGACTTCCCCTCGCAGGGGATGCAGTCTGTCCGGTAGACGGGGCGCACAGTTAGTCGCAGGACATCACTGCTCGGTTCGAGGCCGTGCATCGTCGACCTAGACTTGGTTGGCCGGGTTCACTACTGCCTTACACCACGAGCGGCCCTTCGCAATCGTGGCTGCTACAGTTCACCGTAAGTCGCGGATTCCTTCGATTCACAATCATCCGATCTGTAAAACAACAGTGGTGCTGACTATAATTTTGCTTTACAGCCTGATCAGCTAGACCCTGATGCCGATGAATACTCGGTGTAGCGGAGCTTGGAGGCGTACCTGCTGTGGCTGTTCGGGTGGGTGATGTTCACTAGCACGACGGGCCACGCGGTGGACAAGGGACTGATCCACTACGCTCGTGCGATCGCCGACAGCGAGGATGGCTGTGTACCGCAGTGGAGCTGGGGATCTGCTGTGCTAGCGGCGATATACCATGCTCTTTATGACGCGTGCACAAAGATTGATGCAGGTGCGATTCTCGCCGGTTGCCCTCTCCTTCTACAGCTATGGGCGGCCAAGCGCTTCGCGATAGGCCGCCCTCTGATTTAGCACTCTCCCTACGAGGACGGCCTTGGAGGCTTGTACGGGCAGTTGGCCGAGGACCGTCCCACTATGGGGACGGTATGGTGTCGCCGTGAGATACGTTACGTGAAATTCTAGGTTTACCACTTAAGCGCAAACACTGACGTGTTCCCCCTGTCCTATTTTGCAACGTCGTTACGCTCACACACAGGTTAGGAGGGCCTACTGCGACTTCGTTATGGAGTTGGACTGCCTGTAGCCCAGTAACGTCGTCTGGGTGCTGTATAGTCCGCAGGCCATCGTGGTCCGTGCACCGCTCGGACTCTCGGCTTTTTGCACGTGCGACCAGTCGTACTGGATGACGAGAGTGCCGTTGGTGTTTGACATCTTCGTCGAGCCCCACTGTCCACAGCGTGTGATACGCTTGTTCGGCCTAGTCAGCTCTTCCCTATGCCCGTGCAGATGGTTATGCCTCGTGACGTGCACAGGTTAGTACAGCTGCGATCTTTGTTGAGTACTGCAACTCTTTAATGAAGTCTAATGCACTCTCTGCAAATAGGTATAATCGTAGGGGACAGGCAGGCGGCACTCAGTGGTATCCCCGACTGTAAAAGTACGTTGACGACTGGTTGTTGGCGAGGGAGGAGATCGTCGAGGAGATTTATCCACACACTGAGGACAACTACCTAGCATAATCAGGTGGTACCAGCCCCGCACCCGCACACACGTGACGTTCACCCCAAAGGATCCACAGCCACACGTCGCTGTTACAACTGACACGTATCCTAGACACTGTGACCAGGACTACTTCCGCACGGTAAGGCACATTCTCTTTGCACTTTGCTATTCCCTTTGTAGGCGTCCATAGTTCTAACATATATTTACATCACATTTGAAATAGGCCGACGCTGTGCGATAGGTTTGGGCAGATGTGGACACGGTGTTCGGACGGTTGGACGAAGGGATCTTGATGATTGCGGAGGAGCAGAGGACGACTTTTGGGAGGATCCGTTAGTCGATACACACAGTGATCCGTGTGCTCACTTGTCATGCGGTCGACGCGGTACCTCCCATAGCTGTACGTTAGCACCAGCCACGCCTCGCAGAAGCTGGAGTGCACCAGCATGGTTCCAGTCAACGAGATAGCCCCTCTAGAGGTAAATTCCGCTAACCATCGGTTCATAATATGTTTCCTTCTATGACATGCACCGTTTTACATCAATATGCTTCCGTGCAGCTTTCGCTACACCGTACCTAGATCCCTCCGGAGCTGGCACGTCCACGCAGGAAGCGTACCACATCTGACCGCACGCGCAGTAGGGCATGCCCATTGCCCCCAGGGCCACCACAGGAGGTCCTTCATGTTAGATCAAAGTTTACTTTTTCCTTGCAAAATTAAACTTTGCAATTATCAACATTTTGTGCACAGGGTTCCACTCTATAGCGTGGGGGATGTTAGCTGGCGCTGGCTCCTCCACGCAGGGCCCACGCGACAGCGGTTGGGCACATGATCTTTTCGAGGGGGATGACTTGGAGGACTAGGACGAGGAGATCCATGAGGTACTATGTTCCTTGCAGCTCGAAGGAGCTCCGCCATCGCAGACACAGGACCCACCAACTGCCATACCCGTGCAAGCGACCCGCGCTGGCCGTGCCATACCACCAGACCGGCTGATGTACTCCCAGAGCCAGGTGCGAGCGCAGGCTAGGAGGACGAAGAGGGCTAGAGGTTACGGTCAGAACCCATAGTATGTTGTACCAGTAGTAGTTTGCCTCTTGTACATCGTGTTTTATTAATTCTACGTTTACTGAATAAACCCCTGTACGATCAAGATGTCGACTAGAGGGGGGGGGGGTGAATTGGCGATTAAAACTAATTGCCCCCTTCAAATCGATGAAGCAATACACTTGGCTTGGCTACATTTATCCTCAACCACTCACAAAGGAAGAGAGAATGCTCAAAGAGTGTGAGGAAGCAACCAAGAACTCAAGTAGAGTAAATAGCAAGTAGAGTAAATAGAGTGCTAAGAAGATTTCTCTTGCTGCAGGTGGAGGGGTATTTATAGCCCCTCCCTCAAAAACTAGCCATTGGGGGTGAAATCCGCCAACTTAGGTTATTTCTGGTCCAACCGCAGGCAAAGGATCGGTCCGACCGCAGGTGAAGCGCTGGTCCGATCGGCACCCTATCTCATTTGCGATGTCGGTACTGGAGGCGGCCGGTCCGATCGGGTGGGGGGAGGCGGTTTGACCACCACCCCCACTAGAACTCCCTATTGGTACTGGATCCGGCCGGTCTGACCGGGTGGGGGAGGCGGTCCGACCGCCACCCCTACTAGCACTCTCTGTCGGTCTGACCGGGTGAGGAAGGCGGTCCGACCGCCATCCCCAGTAGAACTCCCTGTCAGTTCTGGATCGAGTCGGTCTGACCGGCCAGGGGTGCGCGGTCCAACCGGCACACGCATCAGAACTCCCCAGGAGGCTCTGGATGAGGCCGGTCTAATCGGCTGGGACAGCCTGGTCAGACCGCTGAGCAACAAAATCAAGGAAAATAGATGGACCAAGCATGCATGACCTAGTGCGGCAATTTGATCACTTCTTCGCCAAGGTTACGACCTCTCTTGATAGTACGGCAATGCTAAAAGAAAAATAAAATAGCTTACTCTACATCGCCCTTCACCTCGATCATTTGAGCAAACTGCTAGTTTGTTCGTCCTCGCTCCAAAGCTTTGCACCATCAAATTTAATTGGTGGTCATCCTCCTTGGCACGTGGACCTAACTTCTTTTTGCATATACTCAAACACAATGGTTAGTCCACAATTAGCGCTTGTCATCAATTACCAAAATCAACAATGGGGCCTAGATGTTTCAACCCCTTTACTTCGTTTATGCTCGTCGATCAAATGATGTACTCCTCACGATCTACGTTTGCGACGAAACTGATGAAAAACATGAATTTTCGAGTTTCAATTTCATGGCGAAAGTAGATTCCAAGCGGTGACAACTGAGCACATGTTAATTGCTTACGAACATAATGAAATTATCCATCCAACGAGTACAAATGGCACATGAAACATTTCTACTTATCGTTATTACATGCCTTAGGGTATTTCAAACGGATATCCGACTAGATATGCAACTACTGTGTACAGCGTGGGTACATCCCTTTCTCGCCGCCTCCGGCCCAACTTCCTTTGCACGCAGTGCCCTCTCAGCTACCTCTCCCTCTCTGCCTCACGGGCTTCCTTCTCCTGCCGCTCCTTCTCCTCCTTCCTCTTCTGCTCAGCCTCCCACTCTTCTTGCGCCACCCAAAGACGTTTGCGCCGCTCCCTGTTCCAATCTTTTAAACTGCGAAGAAACTCTGCGTCCTATGGACGGATCTCCGTATCTATCCACTGCACAAAGTCGTACATAGGAGGAGGAGGATTTGGTGCCTTGACATATACAAATTTGTTAGCTCAAAGGTTCAAATATTTCGTACTACAAGATAATTCGTATTACTTCCACTGGCTTCTTCGCCTTCCCCTTCTTCCTTTGCGGCTTCAGCTTCTCCGAAGAGTACGCATAATTAGCACACATCCAATACCTTTGCCGGTATGTATAATCCTTCTCACTTATTGCAATTTTGCAATTATCTCCACACCAACACATCGGCGGAGGCACGCCAATCAGAGGTCGTTGACGACTGGACTTACCGAATGTATCCATAGCAACCTACATTATAAAAAAATAAATGCAAGTTATAACTTACTGGGCCAAAAATAACTTATACAACTACATACTTAGGATATACTACACATGACTACAAAAAATAAAATATCATCGTCCTCATTTTCATCTCCCTAGTATTTCTTGAACTAGTGCTACTCATCTAGTAAAAAAACCTAACTTCTCTCATGCGGCCTATTAATGTTCTTAGCCGTTATGTTCAACTTCAATAGATCTACACTCTGTGGACCAAACTTAACATTTACTTACCTGTGAAATAAGAAGTACAATACTACACATACTACATCATTTAATGAATGGAAATGGAAATTACAAAGAGCCATAAAATATTACCTGTAGACGAATCCGTAAACTGGCAGGCTTTCGCCGCTTTTGTTCACCTTCGCTCTCAGCTCTCTCTTTTTTTTCTATTATTTTTGTGAATTTTATGAACTTTTTGGAGGCTGGGAGGGGGTTTTATATCGAGCCAGTAAAAAATCGCCCTCTGGAAAGGCGGTTTTTTTTAATAAAATGGGCCATTTTGCAAGCGGCCAGGGGGCCGCCTGTAAATTGGCCAGCCTTGCGGTTGGTGTTTTGCAGGCGGTCCCCTTGCGTCTGCAAAAGTGCTGACGGCCGTCGGCCGCCTGGCCTACGGCTGTTAGCCACATTATCAAATCGTCCTCTGGGAGAGCGATTTATAAAAAACGCCCTCCCAGAGAGCGTTAGGAGTATATTTTTGTAAATATTTGAAATGAAAATGTACTTTTGTAAATATTTTATTAAAAAAAATAAAAATAAAAAATTCGTAGTGCAGAGGCTTCGGCAGTAATTACAGGGGTGAAGCCCATTGGGCCAGGGGGTGCCTTGGCACTTGGGCCCAAAAAAATTTTAGTTACTAGTACCTAATATTCACCATATGTGCACGCCCTTTAGCCCATCTTTGTGCACCCCCGGCCCAGAAATCAGACCACAGACAGCCCAATTTCACTCAAGAGAAAGGTGGCCAATAAGCCTAGTCACCTAACAGGCCAGCAGCAGTCAACAGCAATTAAAGGCCCATTACGTGCATGTTTATGTTACATTGCAAGCTGCAGCCTGCCACCAAGAAGCTTCCGTCGGACTCATTGCCAGATCGCAATTTTTGCATGCTCCACGGCTGTTCGTCTCCTCCTTTTTCTCGCTTGTTGCCAGTCGCTCACTCCCTTTCCGTTCCCAAATCCCAGTTCCTGATTGCTGGTCACCATCTTGCCGGTGCTAGACGGACGTGGTTGAAGCCGCTGCCTTCGCCGGCCGCTTTGTCCGGGTCTCCTGCCCCCATTGCGATCAGCCGATCAAGCCCCAACCAACAGGAAAACGCAACAATATGCAAGACTTACACCTCCCCAACTCCCCTCTGCTCTCAAATTCTTTAAGATTAATTTGATTTATTGCAAGTAAACTCTTATATTTGAAAGATATGTGAGGATTAAATGGTTGATTATTCATATTATATTGGTTAGGGTTTGGAGTAAAATTAAAAATTTACATTCTGATTTCTAATGCAAAGAATTGTAGTACTGCACAATTCTCTTTTTTTCTTTTAACTTGACTAGTGACTACATTTCTATAATTATAGTTGAACTGAATTATGGACAAATATCTTAAAAGAAAAGCCCCGGAGAGCAGCAACAATGCAAGGGTTGCATGTCAAAAGTAAATGATATCAATTGGACAGAGGAGATCGAATATGATCCAGGATTAAGAAAACCAATTGATGCTTATCAGCCTAACTTGAGAGATAGGGTAAGAAGAAAGTACCTAGAGAATGGGCCTTGCCAACCTCATACATACAATTTCCCAATTATAAAGATATCTGATAGAATTAGAAGCTTTATCTCAGATTGGCTTGACTAGTTTGGTTGCTGGCTTGAATATAGTGAGGTCATAGATAGAGCATATTGTTTCTTTTGTTTCTTATTTAGAGACTGTAATAAGGAGGATGGGTACAAAGCATTTTTTACAGAAGGTTGGAATGGTTGGCATAAAAAAAGCAGATTGAAGGAGCATGTTGGTGGAGTTGGTAGTTTACATAATCAGGCAATGAAAAATTGTGATGCTTTAGCTCAACAAATTGATGTTGCCTTTTAGATTCAAAGCGAAAATGCTAAAAAGGCTTATTTTACTCGATTAAATGGTTTAATTAGTGTTGCTAGATGCTTATTGAAGCAACGATTACCTTTCCGAGGCCCTGATGAGTCCAAGAATTCCTATAACAAAGGGAACTTCTTGGAGATTCGTGATTTGCTTGCAGAGCATGATCCTGCTTTAGGGAAGGCGGTGGGTAATGATGCCGCAAGGAACAGTCTTATGACATCTTCTGATATTCAGAAGGACATTGTTGAATGTTTTGCAAAGAAAATATCGCATTCTATTATGGAAGAACTTGGGCATGATGTGTTTTGTTTGCTAGTTGATGAGTCTAGAGATGTGTCCTGTAAAGAGCAAATGGCAGTGGTGTTGAGATATGTTGATAAGTGTGGAATTGTTAAAGAGAGATTTATTGGGCTTGTTCATGTGAAGGAAACAACTTCGTCCTATCTCAAGGCTTCTATTGATTCTCTTTTTGCAGGCTTTAAGCTTAGTTTGAAGCAAGTTAGAGGCCAAGGCTATGATGGTGCTAGCAATATGCGATAGTATCGGCAATAATTATATGGGGCTACTCGTGAGACCTAAACTTGATGGATTGTAAAGGAACACGAAACGAATTTATCCTGGTTTAGCCCCTCAAGGTGAGAAAATACTCTATTTCCAGCTATTATGTATTGCCTTTGAGGTTTCTCTGGTGAGATTGTGTATGATGATGTTCTGCCCTAAGGGGCTCCTTGTCTCTCCTTATATACTGAGGAGGTAAGGTTACATGATAGGAATCCCAATCGGACTTGACCAAGGGATCTCCTTCTAGGAATACAACGTACCCGACTAGAACTATATCTCTTTCCTTATCATATAAGGTAATATCCACTGAGTCCTGTTGTATCCCTAATGACAGTATTAGGCCCATCTTCTATCCGAGTGGCCACAAAGCTTCCTAGGCCCATGACCTCACAGTAGTCCCTGAGACCTTCATAGTTGAGTCATAGCTGGTGCCAAGAGCTCATCCTCCTTGGTGAAGATTTCCTGAGCGCCTTGCTCCTGAGTACCCATTGTCCGAGTACCTCTTCTCCAAGTCCTGCTATATATCAGCTGGCAATGAGGCTATGAAGGGCTTCATAAAAAAGTATGAATAGTGTGCATCGAATAGGCGCACCTATTAGGTGTAGCTCCCGACTTTGTGCTTAATTGTGAAAGCATTAAATATAAAGTCAAAGATCTTTAACCTTTAAGTCTTTCCCGAGTAGCATATTTCTTAGAGATTTGACTTCTTCAGCATCATATCAGCTAGAAGTATTTTTCCTTAAGGCAATTTGGCTAAGTATGTAAGCCGAGTACCACTTCATGGGTTTTAACCCAATATGTGGTGAAGTGTTCTTGAGAGATACCTGCATCCCCAATTTTAATGGAGATTAGCTATTGATCCTTATAAGGATATATCTTCGATACCAGGTAAATAATTCAGATATCTGAACACATGTGTCCAGCAGTGTCACGCCCAGAATTTCCATCCAAAATTCTGGAGTTTTATTGTGTGTAAACCCTCGTCCAGGAATCAACCGAGGCACACATGACAAAATTGATAATCAAAGTAATTGGTTACACAGCGTACGCATTTATTACAGAGGTGAATGGTACCTCTCAAATAATAAAGTTCTAGCAGCGGATAAATAAACAACAGCGTGACGATTCCCACTCCACGCACTTGACTGGGCTCCCTCCTAGTCCTCCAAATAGTCCTCTTCGCTGTAGTCCTCCTCTGAATGATTGTTGATTGCAAGGTGAGCATATGACATACTCCGCAAGCCACACAGCAAATATGCAAGTGCACGGGATAACAAAGGAGGGCATAGTATGGCTCATAATTGCATAAAATCATTTAATAAAACATTTGAGAGAGTAATAAAACGGTAATTAAATAACAGTATTAATCAACGCTATACCGCTCACCAAAACGGTATAGGCCCAACCACTTCCAAACCTGGAGCTACACATGTTCCACTGTTCAACATTAAATTTAAGTAGTGTGGGACTAATCACAGAAAAAACAATCGCTAGGCCGCCCTTAACCGTGGGCACGGCTATTCGAACAGTTTTACTCTGGCCAGAGATGTACCAATTTACCCACAAAGACACAACTCCACAGCACATCACTGTGCCCTTTGATACCACCACGGTATCTCGGTACAGGAAATTGTGATAGGACCCTCCATGTAATCCGCACAACAAGGGAGCCACCCGCTGGACCACCAGTTTCCGGCAGGAGCTGATTCAGGCCCCCAACAGGGAAACGATCCAACGCCCAAGACATGGACTTATTGACGCAGCCATGGTGGTCTTATTGACACAGCCAAACACACCATGGTGGGACCCCTGTTGAACGTACTAACGCATTGGATCCTACCATTACCATGCTGGCTTGTGGTTAGCACGAGTGTTGCTTCGCAACAAGTAGTCCGCGAACCGGTCCTTAACTGTCAGAGCACCGCTAGCAACAACACCAACCATGGTGCTCGCAACCCACCTTTTAGTCAAGTTTTAGTGAACCATTAAATTGTCTTTATACGACCACGTCGTAAAGGGATCATCATTCCCTGTGACTGAATAATAGTATAGAAATCATTATGAAACCATACGTTATTCTATTAATTACTAGGCATGGCTAAGCAGGGTCCTAGAGTTATTCTAGCTAACCAATAAATAAAGGTAGCTAGTCAAAATTATCCCATAGGTACAATGTCAGGTAATCAATTCAAAAGGGCTATAACAAAGGTTAGGGTTTTCCTGTCCCGATGACATTCCAAAATAAATGCAGCGTTGAAAGAAAACATAGCTTAATCATAGGAACAATATGTTCAATGAGAAAGAGGAATCTGTGTGACTTTGCCTTGCAGCTCCACACAGTCTCGACACTGCTTCGAAAATTGCGCCTCTTCCTGAGCGTCGGTAGCTATAGGCAATAACAAAATGGCCAAAACAGTACATCAACACACATGAACAGTACATTGTTATATTTTTAATGGATAGTTCATGATTTTTTAGAGAATTTAGAGACTTGGAACGACTCAAACCAGTTGTATGAATTTAGTTATGATTCTTTAGAAGTTTTAAGCCTATTTAAAAGAACTAACTTGATTTATTGTGTCAACATTGAATTAATTTTATTCGGAAAAGACAATTTAGGGGTCAAGGAGAGAGGGACTCTCGGCTGACCCAGTGGGGTCCACTGTCAGAGCGAGGGAAGGGGTCTGGTCCGGGTGAACCGAGTCCACCGCGGTCCAGGGGCAAAACTGACGGCTAGGTCTCTAGGGTTTGGATCGGACGGGTGGGATTCTAACCGAGGAGATCCTCGCGGCATCGATCCCGATCGGATCGCTACGGATCGGCTACGGCGCTGAGGTGGCGGCGAGCTGGGCGCACACACGGCGACCACGGGGCTAAAGCGAAGGCGGCGACGGTCGGCGGCGGCAAACCCGATGGTCGACGCTCAGCGCGGCGGCGCACACGGGGAGAGCGGGAAAGGATAGGGGTCGAGGGATCGTTACGAGGGTGAACGACGAAGAAGGACGAGGAGAACAGGGCGGCGAGCTTTGAGGGCGGCGGGTTCGGGTCTTTCGTGACGATGGCGTTCGGGCGGTTCCGAGGGCTGGGAGACGGTGGCCGTTCAGCGGGTCCGCGAACCTAACGAGGCGGCGGAGACTCTGACGGCGCTGGGCGACGGCGGCGCGCACGGAAACTGGCGCGGGGCGGAAAAGCGAAGGCGCGGGAGGCGGCTAGGGTTTGCTGGGCTCGATCCAAAGGGCGAAAACGACGCTAGGGGTTAGGCTCACTATTTTAAGGCAAAGAGGGGCGGACTCGGTCGGGTGACGGGTTTTTTGCGGCGGCGACGAGAGAGAGAGAATAAGACGTTCGGGAGGCTTCGGGTTCGTTCGCACGCACGATTTTCAGCTCGGATTCTTTTTTTGGGGAATTAGGTGAGGCGGATAAGGGCTAGGTTTTCTAACGCGATTGAGGAGGGTCCGAGGTAACGGATTCGGCGAGATTCGCGGCGGGCGGTTCTCGGGTGCCTACAAGCGCTTCGGGCGGAGGAAGCGACGACTGAGGATGGGCGGGGGCGCGGGCACTGGAGAGGGCGGATGGCAACGGAATAGAGAGGGCGGCGGCACGGAAACGGCATGGGGCAACGGGCACGGCAACGGCCGAGAATGGCCGCAGCGGCTGGGCAAAGGGGATTTTAAAACTTTCTCTTTTATTTCAGCTGCTGGTGAGTTCATTTTTTTGCCAAAGCTGCTTCCCTTATCATTAATTCCCTAGAAATTCTAGATTAAATAATTACGGCAAGGATTTTATAAAATTATTTTCTCAGACCATTTTTACTTCAGATTTTTTTTTCAAATTTTATTCTTTTTCACTCTTGAGACTTTTAATTCGCATTTCTGAAATTCTTTTTGTCACATATTTTTATATTTAGGGTAATTTCAGGGGTGTTACAAACTACCCCCCTTAAACAGAATCTCGTCCCGAGATTCGCAAGCTTAGGCGAAGATGGTGCGGTTGCGCAGACCTTCATTCCATCTTGCGTTTCCCAGTGGCTTCATCTTCCGAGTGGTTATCCTTGAATTTGCAAAACTGATCACTCGATTGCCGAGGTATTCCTTTCACTGCGTCTAAGATACGATGGGCTTCTCGCATAAGTCAGATCTCTGAACTCAATGTTCTGGGTCGCTTCTTCGGTTGATACTCGTAAACATTCTTTCAGCTGAGACACATGGAAGACATCGTGTACTCCCGTCAAGGTGAAGGAATCTAGTTGATAGCAATTCTCTTTCGTTCCAATATCTTGTAAGGTACACGTAACGTGGTGCCAAACTTCCTTTGTCTGAAATCTGTGTATCCTGAGTGGCGTGACTCTTAAATACACATAGTCACCTTCCTCGAACTAAGATTCTTCTGCGGTTTCCGATCGTCTTTGAGAGATGTGCTACTCGATCGTTCTTGTATGATTTCACTTTTTTTTTCGTTCACCGTAGGATACTCTGTCGTATACTTGTCGTTCTCACTATCTGGTCCAAGAAGGGCGTGCTGAATTCGTCCCATAAAAGCCTCGAACGGGGCATCTTCAGACTTGCCTTGGTAACTATTGGTTATAAGAAAACTCAGCATATGGTGACTCTCTGTCCAACTTTCACGATCAATGGCCAAGCTCTCAACATTCTTCTAGGATTTGATTACCGTTAGTCTGTACATTCCGTCTGAGGGTGATAAGCAGTACTGAAGTTTAATCGAGTACCCATCTTTCTTGCGTCGCTGCAAAACTTAGAGGTAATCTGAACTTCCTTGTCGACACAATCTTGCGGGCACTCATGCAAACATACGATTCTGGATATACACTGGTAATTATTACGGAATAAGTTGTCTTGATGGTATGAAATGGGCGCCTTTTGTAAGCCGTACCGACCCATATGGAATCAAACCCCGATGGGTCCTTTGGCAATCCGGTGATTGAATACATTCTACTTCTTCATTAATCAGGGACCTTAAAGGGGTTGTAACAATCTGCTGGCTTCTGATGCTCAGTCCTTTAACGCTGGCTATCATTACAACAGCCACATATTCAGCTATCTCTCTCCGGCATACTAGACACAATTTCCCTTCGATCTTGATACATTTTGGTGCTGCCAGGGTGAATGGAATACTGTGTTCCGTGAGCCTTCATCTGATCAGCTTCTTCAATTCCTCCTTGTCCGGCACACAGATTCGCTCTCCGCCACACGGTACTTGTTCTGTCCTCGAGAATCAATGGCTTCCTTTCTTCGGGTTCTTCTTGATTTCCAAAATGTTGCATCATCTTTCTGCACTTCTCGAACCTGTCGTAACAAGGTAGGTGTCGCTTCAAGGCTGCCAAAACTTGGCTGCTATGGAACTAGATTCAATCGTCCAAAATCTTCACTATAACTCCAACGATAGCGTGAGGCTTTCCTGGCGTTGCGTAGCTTTCCCGACTGAGGGCATCTTCCACTAGCATTAGTTTCTAAGATGATAATGTATTCTTGCCGTCGTGTCGTTGATCACTCCAACCATCGCGTTGCGTTAAGTTCAAATCTGGCTTGGGTAAATATACTCAAACTTTTATTGATTGTAAAAACTTCATTCTATTATATGAGGTAATGTTCACAAGTCTTCCCTCTTTTTTTTCTTAAGGATGCACTCACTGCTATTGCAGGTCATCGGGTAGGATAAATTATTACTCAATAGAGGCCGTAGCTGCGTGAGGCATATGCCACACTTCCTTTTTGCTTAACACTCCAAACTTGCCGAGATGCATCACAGTCAACTTGAAATCCTTTTTGGGGGTCTGGCATGATAACATGGTGCGGTACAAGCTTTCTGCCTTTTCAACTCTTTGAAAACTTTGGCTCACACTCTGGGGTCATAAATAATCTTACAATCCTTCTGAAGCAAACGAGTCATGGGCATCGGATCTTGGAAAAATTTTCTATGAATCGACGGTAATATCCGCAATCAAGAACTCCGAACTTACCGACACCGTTTGGCGGCTGCTTCCATTGGTTTACTGAACTCACCTTAGTTGGGTCTACAGAAATCTCGGCGGTGACTACTGTCCAAGAACTTGCACTTCGAAAGCCAAAACTCACACTTACTCAGCTTGGCATACAGCTGGTGTTGGCGGAAGAGTTCCAAAGTGGTGCGAAGATGTTGCCTCATGCTCTTTCTTTAGTCTTTGAATAGAGGATATCATCTATGAAAACCACCAGCAAATTATCAAGTATTACATAATACCTTATTCATCAAGTTCTGAAAGATGCAGGGGGATTAGTTATCACAAGACATAACTGTGGGCATTCATATAACATACTGAGTGTGAGCTGTTTTGGGATATCTTCTTCCCCGAATCTTATGATGATACTGAACGAAGATCTATTTGGAGAACACTGTGGCTCTTTAATGATCAACCAGATCATCAATCGAGGTAGAGGGTTATTTATTTTGATAGTGACTCATTGAGTGCAGGTAGTCCACACACATAGTTGAGTTCCATCTTTCTTTTCACGAAGAATAACGGGGCTCCCAAGGCCGAGTGCTTGGTCTGATGTGCCTTTTGGACAACTCTTAACTTGCTTTTTCACTTCTGACTCATTAGCTCCCATCCTACGGTCTCTTGTGGATAGGGCAGTGCTTGGGGCTAGGTCTATTCTAACTCAATTTCTTTTTAGGTGGCATTCCGGTAGATATCCGGAAAACATCTGGGTAATCTCGTATACATGGGATTTCGGTTGGATTGCCTGATTCAAAGAGGTTGGAGAAGATGAGGTATTAAGGACACGAAGGTTACTTTCCTTCAGGTCAGTTCAGGGTTAATGGTTACGGTCTTGTGGCACAATCTATAATTCCGTGGTGCCGAGTTAAGCCAATTCATCTAGGATGGACATCAATATCTCTGGATTCTATCGGAGCAGATCGGTGAGAAAGGGATGCCACTATTTCTATTGTTACAGCAGGACTACTTTGAGTTGTAAGGCCGTCTGATGGTCAGGTGTTTGGTTTATTAGAAGTGGGTTCTTTACTTCCGAATAGGTTCCCATGTTCATTAGGTTCAAACCCCACCGATAAGAAAGAATGGGTAGCACCAGAATCAAACAATACTGTAGCAGGTACTGAGTTACAAGGAACATACCAGATGACGTCTGCGCGGATTGGAGCTTCTTGCGGTGACGTGATTTACCGGCCTTAACATGGGCTTGGGGTTCTGTCCGGTGTGCTTTGCCTGGCGGTTTGGGCTTAGGACTTGAATTGGAGAATGCCCTGGATCTCCAGTTGAAACAAGTCATCGATTTCCCACCTATTCTTCCTGGTGGCTGGTTAGCTGGCTGGGACCGAGGCTGGCCGGGGGTAAGGACGGTTTGCTCCGTGTTTGCCACAGTGGGTGTTGGGTAGACCTGGCGCTGCAAACGAGGTGGCGATGAAGATCCTCCTGTGGAGTCTGCGGCGGTCACAATACGCGGCCTCTGACTAGAGGATTGTTGAGTCCGAAACTTGCCAGTCCTGCGCTTCTTTTGCTCCTCCTGTGATGTCTTTTGTCCTCCTGCGCGGATGGGCTTTTGTCCACAGTTTTGAAAATCTGCATGTCAGCTAGAGAGTAGTTGAACTGAAGCTCTCATTCAGTCCGTTCAGAAACTTTCCTGCCGTCGTCGTCAGTTCTAACGTCTTCCGGCGCATAACG